>ML846305.1:18003-35818 GCA_009831015.1 Picea engelmannii
CCTCCTCTATCATACCTTACTGCCTTTAATCTTTTTCCTGTTTGATTCTCAGTCAGAGCCTTAAATACTTTGAATTTTTCAAATGCTTCATATTTTTCTTTCAAAAAGGCAACCCAAGTTAGTCTGGAATAGTCATCAATAATAAACATAAAGTAATTTTCTTTTCCTGTACCTTCTTTCCTTGATGGTCCACATAGATCCATATGTACTAACTGGAGAGGTTTTTCTATTGAAGGAAAGTTTTTAGATTTTAACTGAGTGCGAGTAAGCTTTCCTTTCTGACATGATTTACAAAGAGAGTCATATGGCTTTGATATCTTCAGAAGATATTTTACTGCCCCATTGTTTCTGAGTTTGATTATGTGATCAAAATTTAGGTGACCAAGTCTCATATGCCACAACCAACTTTCATCATATTTTCTTAAGTTGCATTCTTCTTCTTCTTCTTTTAAAACATAGACATTGTTTTCTGTTCTTATACCTTTTGCAACTAGCTGACCTGAATCCACAGTTTTTATTTTACAGTCTTTAGAGGTAAAAACAACTTCACACCCTCGGTCACAGACTTGACTTACACTAAGAAGATTATGTTCAAATATTCTACAAGCAACACATCTTGAGCTTTTCTTTTTCCGTTACACAAATTTACAATTCCTTTACCTTTTATCGTTCCAGGTGCATCATTTCCAAAAGTTACATTCCCTGATTTTCTATCACTTAGAGTTAGAAACTTGCTTCTGTCTCCAGTCATGTGTTTGGAGCATCCACTGTCAATATACCAGGGATTATTTTTCTTTTGGGCTGATAGCACTAGTCCAAACTTGTCATCTACATTCTTCTTCCAGACTTTGACATTTTCAGAAGTGGAGATCAAATCTGAATTGTATTTCCTTAAGTGACAGTCTGCAGCTTTATGAGCATAATTATGACAGTTGTAACATTCTGGTTCATTGAATAATAGATCATAATGATTGTTATGCTCATATCTATTGTTGTGTTTCACCTGTGTCCTTCTCCCGTTCATCACATGATTTATAATCTGTGATTGTTTGTTGCTTGGTTGTCTCAATCTTTGTTGTGGAAGATAGTTACTCATTGTATATCTTGATTGTTCATATCTAAATCTTAAAGAACATTTTATAGCTTTGTGACCAAAATTAGAACAGAGAAAACAGTAACCATAGAAACAATATTTGTACCTTGGAAAAATCTGTCTTCTTTGAGGAGGTTGACTTCTGTCACACCAATAATCTTTCTAGTCTATAAATTCAGGTCTGGGGATTTTTCTTTCATTTCTTCTTGGTGGCTGATTTTCCTTCTTTGTTTCTGCAGAGTGATTGTTGCCAATGTTTGAGGATTTGATAAACTTGATAGATTATGTATTACTTGGATGATCACTGCTTGACCCTTATTCATATCCCAATCCATCTTTCAACTTTGAATTTCTTTGTTGATTTAGAATGGAGGTTAATTCTCATTTCATATGCAGTTAGAGTTCCTAGAAGTTGATCGATGGACAGAGTTTTAAGATCATTTAATTCTTCTATTGCAGAGACTTTTGGATTAAATTTATCAGGCAGAGATCTTAAAATCTTCTGAACTAAGAGAGAGTCATCAAACTCCTCACCAAGACCCTTCATGTCATTTACAAGTTCTTCAACTCTTAAAAAATACTTGCTAATTGTTTCATCTTCATTCATCTTTAGTTGTTCAAATTTCAATCTGTACGTTTGAAGTTTGGCATCTTTTACTTCCTCATTTCCTTCATAACTGTTAATAAGTTTATCCCACATTGCTTTGGCAGTATCAAGATGCATCACCTTTACAAACTCATCTTCAAAAAGTCCATTCAAGATAGCATTCATCCCCTTAGCATTAAAACTAAACTCTAACTTATCATCCTTGTTGGCTCGCACAACAGGATTTGTATATCCAGTCTCTACTACATCCCAAACATCAACACCCAAGGCCATTAAATATGTTCTCATTCTAATCTTCCAGAAGGCAAAATTTGTTCCATCAAATAGAGGGGGCTTAGAGGCTGAAGTCCATTCATGACTTGTCATGTTTAAGCTTACAGATCTACCTTTAAATAAAAGGAACCTGCTCTGATACCAATTGTTGAAATTACTGATACAACTGAGAGGGGGGGTTGAATCAGTTGTAGTTGAGCTTAAACAATATTTAGTCTATTTAGGTCTGATTTCCCTATGCAGAGTTGAAGTCCCTTTTTGCAGTTCCCAGAGATAAAAATTGTATTTTTCCACATATATGCACCCTAACAACTATACAACATGTGTATACGCAGTTTTTGTTGAAATTACTGATACAACTGAGAGGGGGGGGTGAATCAGTTGTAGTTGAGCTTAAACAATATTTAGTCTATTAATAAAATTTTTAATCTTTCTTCAAATGATCATCAACATTATATAACATATGGACAGTGAAAGTAAAAATCATCAGTTACACACAAGGTATACACAGAGACAGATTTTCACGAGGAAACCCATAAAGGGAGAAAACCTCTTCTTCTTCGAAATGTTAGGAAGTCTTTTAAGTTCTGTACATCATCTTTAATTGAGCACCAACTCGATGTGAGGTTGCTACCTCTGTTTTACAAGCTACAATTTGTTTGAGAGCACCAACTCTCTAGTTTCTCTAGCACCCACTAGAAGGAAGCACCAACTCCCTGAATATTCCAGCACCAACTGGATGGAAGCACCAACTTCCAGTTACATAGGCTCCAACCTGTATAACAGAGAACACTTGTTCTCCCTTGCACCACCCTACCACCCTGATTTCTCTGGCTACAACTAGATGGAAGCTACAACTTCCTTTGTTCAAGCTCCCACTTGAACCTCTGAGGACAACAATCCTCCCAAGCACCTCCCAACCTCCCTAGAATATGAATGGCTAAATAAACAGTCAACTTTACAGATAAATCAGTTCTTACCAATCTTTCTTTGTCCTGTAAATCTGGTCTTCTACACACTGTTCTACTACTCTTCTCTTCCTCTGTCTATTCAACAGGTACGCTTTGCATCAACTCGTTCTCTCATTCTGCCTTGCTTTTTCTCTTTCTGTCATTATGCTCTGCTTCTTCTCTACGTTTTATCTCACTCTGCACATATGCTCAATTTCATACTGCGCATGCTCTCCTATTTCCTTTCTTATAGTTTCATTCTTTTTCATCCAGAACATCCAACTGTGCACAATCTGTCTCTTTTTCTTTTATACACCCACACGACGGTTCAACTTCCCATTTCCTTAGGCAAAATAATGACAACTGTCCTAGCAACTGAAGCGCTAACTAATTCACAATCATGAGTCTGTTTCACTTAACATATTCGTAACTGAGGAGTTAATCTGTGAGAAAGAATAGTAACCCTCCGATCACATTCAAGTTTTATCTGCACCGTTGGATGACCTTTATTATTCTTGCCTTTTTAAATCGGGTTTCAACTTTTTGGCATTCTTGTGCCCAAGTGTCTCGACACTTCATGTTGCGATCTCCAAAACTCTGAAATGGAGCTTTATCTGAACTAACTCCTTCTCTTCCCGTGACCAAGGGCTGTGACCACAGCCTTATGCATAAGGTGCTTTTGCAATTTCACATATCGCAAATTCGTAATTCAAGTTACTTTGTTTCTTTTGTCTCTCCATATTGCGATTCGTGAAACTCCGACACGAAGTTGAACCAACGGTCCAGATATGAACTTGTTTCAACGGCTACGATAGGATCGCGATATCGCATATCGCGAAATCGGGATTCTTGTTGCATTTGTTTCTTTTCCTCTTGATATCGCGATTCGTGAAACTCTGACACGAGCTATAATCAACGGTCTAGATTCATTCTCGATTCAATGGCTGTGATTGAATCGCGATATCGCATATCGCGAAATCGACATTCTTTTTGTCAAGTGTTTTTGTCACTTCAAAGTCCCGATTCACGAAACTCCGATAAGGAGTTAAATCAATGGTCCAGATCTGATCTCTATTCAGTGGTTGTGATTAAATCATGATATCGCATATCATGATTTCGACATCCTTGATGTCAAGTGTTCTTGTCACTTCAAAGTCCCGATCCCCGATACTCCATGAATAAAATCAACGGTCTAGATCACTTCTTAACTTAACGGCTGCGATTAAATCATGAATTCGCATATCGCGATTTCGGGGTTCCTATTGTATTGTTTCTTTGATATATCCAAAACGCGATCCTCGAAACTCTGATATTGACTGGAATTAATGGTCCAGATCAAAGCTTGATCTGACGGCTCAAATTCCATCGTGATTTTTCATATTGCGATTACGCCCTCTTCTCCTTGCACTTTAAAGACCGTACAGGTTCTCCTCGATCCAAAGGTGGTCAGAACCTGTGCTCGAATATGAAGTTTGAGATCTGTCTCCCTCTTCAACGATCAGAGATTCTTCTTTTCAAGAGATTCTTCTTCTCAAGAGATTCTTCTCAAACTCTCGCTCATTCACTGCCTTCGATCATTCACATTCTTCTCAAACTTTCGCTCATTCGCGGCCTTCGATCATTCACTGCTTTTGATCATTCACCTCTCTGAACTTATCTTCTGTTTACCTGTCGATTACAAACTTGTTGTACTCATGTCATCTTCACTGTTTCCATCAATGACAAGCATTCGTTGTCTGTTAACTGTCTGTTAAATCTCTCTGAACTTATCTTCTGTTTGCCTGTCGATTACAAACTTGTTGTACTCATGTCATCTTCACTATTGCCATCAATGACAAGCATTCGCTGTCTGTTAACTATTTGTTAAATATTTACCAACAATTTTCACCATTACAACCCGCGTACATCGGGTTTTGTGCCCAAAATTAAAAAATGGTTTCAAGTTTCCATGCCACGTCATGGGATTCATGATCCTTGACCTTACACATACTGGAAACATTCTAACTCATCCCTTCAATTCCATTTCAAGGATATAAATGGGCCATATCCAAGAAGTGGAAAAGAGGAGAATAATTAAACTTTGAAAAAAAGTTACTCTGGATAAATTATTCACTTCATATTGAGTCTGCATCCCTTTTTCCTTTTAAATCTAAACACATTGTCCATCCCCCCAGATCTTCTCTATTTGATGGAGAACCTCATTGTCTCTCTTATATGAGATTGCCTTTGGTGGAGGATTGAAGTGGTGGAGGCCTAGCTGGAAGGGACTTAGTTTCTCATTTCTGAATGTCTCAACATGGAATTTTTTCAATCATACACTTATGTTGATTACATTTTAATAGAAATACTCTTTTCTCATCCAATTAATGTCTTGCAAATATTTTAATTGTTATTCCATGGGTGTATTTGTTATGCATATTGATGAATTATGCTATTGAATGTGTTAGATTTATATATTATCACCATATGATTGTGTATCTTGTTTTTTGAGGACAAGTTGTAGGTGTATTGCTTTGAGTCAAGTTATCATCGGTGGACTTCATCGAACATATAGATGAGGTAGGATCTTTATCTTGTCTTATTTGCATATTTTTTTATATATAATACTTGATATTAGAATTGATTTCTACAGTCATTTCCATCTGTTGTGGTTTACCCCATGCCATAGAGTATTTTCCTTGTAACAGAATTGGTGACCATACTGGGGAGGGAATCGTCTTCTCGGGGTTTGGATTGTTTTTCTCCTTTGATTTTTTTTGTTTATATTGAGTTTCTTGTCGTATGACTGCTTGACAGTCTCTGTTCATTTTGAGTTTGATCTTCTTGGCCTTATCCTTAACCTAGCAGTGTTTCAATACATATACTTGTAATTTTGTCGGACAGTCGCATACATATGCGAGTTGTCATTTTGTAGGAAGTGTATATATGCAGTTTTATCCTGAACAATCACATACACCATCCTTTTTTTCTTGAGTGTTAAGTTTGATCTTTGCTCGGTAAGTTTTGATGGTTGTTGAGTCTTCTTAGATCTCTTTCATGACTGTTAAGTGCCTGTAGAGTGATAGGAAACCTTTATTTGGTTGAATTTTTGGGTGGTTTTTCTTTCTCATCATATTTTTCATTGGTTGTCCTTGTATCTTGGGCTAGGTGTTTTCCTCTTGATATTATACTTGGTTTGTCCCTGTTTACATATAATAGAATATTTATATCAAGTTGTTGTTCAGTCCTTTCATTTTCATTCTTTTATATTGAAAATACAAAAAAAATACATTTTTCATTGTTAGCATTTGATCTTTTGGGTTCTTATCGTTGATCTCAGTACATGTATGGAAATATTGCATCTTATTTGAAGTTGCATAATTGAATTGAAAGATGCATTTTGAAAATCTTATCATTTATTGACAATTGAAGTTAGGACTTTGCATTATATTCATATTCATTTCTTTTTCTTGTTGAGTCATAACATCATCAATTTCACGACCACACCTTTTGAGTAAACAAAGACACTAAAAGTAATGCTGATAAATTTAAAATTGATTAGAATTTTTTTTATTTTTCAAGGTGCACAAACTAGATTAAGATTTAGAGCCTTGGAAGAGGATTTTGTGAGTAAAATTCTACAACGATATTAAACTCAACATGTGTCTGAGTAAGGGAGTGGTGAAATACATTGTATAATTGGTGACGTCAGGAGGCTCCTCTCACATTATATTTAAGCACGAGGTCATGTGAAGTTGTTTGAGGAGATATCCCTCCAATACCTTCTTAGCATTAGAGATATTTCTGGGGATCTATTCCTATATGGGGGTCTTGCTAGTACCTTTACCTCTATGAGAGGTGGTTCTTTTGAGATTTAGGGATTTTCTACCCTACCCATACGGTGGACATGACTTATGACTATTCACCTGCACATTGGTTATATCATGGTAACTTAGTGGCTTGACATAGGTAGCCACATAGGTTACTTGCAGGGGTTATTCTGCAAGTACCCTAAGTCATATAAGGGTCGGAAAACACACAGCCTTTATGGTGGATTACCTTTCCAGAGGGATCTGACTGATTGGTTGTTAAGCCTATGAGGGCCCTTATAATTGATTCTGAAACCTTTAATATTTTGAACGGAATCTCAGGCCCCTCTTAGGTGAGGCATACCTACTTTAGTGAGGGAGGCCCTTTCTAGCCATTTTATCCTGTTTGTGTGCATATTGGCCTTTTTAATTTACTTTTATATGCTCTTTTATTATTAGTTGGCCTTATTATCTTATATTATGTCATGAGTTTTCATTGTTATGGTTAGTGGAGCCCTCGTGACTCCCTCAGTTAGCGTTACCCATCCCATGGTCTTTTATCATTCCATGGGGACAAATCCTTTTGTATTTCCAAGTGGTACATAGAATCATGAATGTTGGCATAGGGGAAGACCCAAGGTTCAAGGCTTAATAGTGCACCAACAAAACCCCGACTACTGGTCCTTTCGGCAACAACTGTGAAGCAGACGAAATATCACCCGAGGTAGAAGCATGGGGGTTATAGGATGTAGGTGTTTGTAACCAGGATGGGACACAGATCTACGATAATAGCACTTCGTAGAATATTTTGTTAACACCTAGGAAGTGATATACATTAGTTTATTGAACTTATTAACAATGTAGTACATAACCAAGGATAGATCGACGCAATAACAACAAATGACTATGTACCCTGAGCACTTAGCACTTAGCATTATAAGTTAAATCTAGCATTCATTTAATCCTTAGCATAAGAAAATTATTTAAACAACAAAAGATCTATCTATTATACATCATAATCAAAGCACTAAGAAGATTCATAACAAAAATAACACAACACAAAACAAACCATGAGACACCGGATATACGTGGCTCACCCCGGGGTGGGGCTATGTCCAAAAACCGCTTTGACTCTTTATTATTTGCCAAGATATTACATTCATTCTCTCATGTGCACTAAGCCACATAGTCAATCTTCACACTAGACAGGATATTTGCACACTAAGCACTAGATCCTCCTTCCAAAACTAGGTCAATGCACAGAGCCAACTCTCTATCGAGCACAAAGCCTTAACACACATACATTCCTTTGCACAAATCAAATCGAACTTCTTGAAATTCACTACATTCTTCTTTATTTATATTTTACAAACCCTTAAAATAAGGCCTAAACATGAGAAAACCCCATGGGTTGACATCCCATAATCTTGTTAAAAAAACCCTAGAGGACAGGGGCAGACCCAGGGTTCAGTTCTACAAAAATGCACCAACAAAACCTTAAATACCAGCCCTTTCACCAACACCTACGAAGTAGATGAAGTCTCACCCAAGGTAGAGGCAGGGGTGGTTGCAGGACTCAGATGTTTTCAACCTTAGCTGGGACAGAGATCTATGATTCTAACACTTAACAGAGAACTCAACAGCTAACATTCATCAATATTCAGTCTTAATTACAACACAGTAAACCCTAATTACAGAGCATTGTAGTATTCAATCGGATCTATCATCTAGCAACACTTAGCATAATGAAACAGATCAAATCTAGCATATTCAAGCACTAAGCATATGTATATCAGTCAAATATAGCATCCATCCATATCATTAATCACTAAGCATCAACATATCATTCATATATATTAAAGAACTAATCAAATTAACATATAAACACATCGCACAAAGGAGAGAAACAAAACATGTACATGGTTCACCCCCACCCTGGGGATATGTCCACCAACTCTTCTCTTCTTTATTATCATTGGTCAAGCTTCTTACATGCACATAGAATCCAAGTTCTACTTTGCAGAAGATAGGAGATCTGCACGCACTCTGCCAGATCCTCCTTCTTCTATCTAGGGTATAGCACCAAGCCTTCACACAATCTCTTATATTTACTTGCACTAGCCTTGCAATCCTCACACAGTATGCACAAAGAAATTACAACTCTTTATCACACAGTTCCAACTCTAGAACTTAGCCATTTGTTTCTCACTACATCACCTTAGCATCTTTTTATACATACAAAATAGGCCTAAGCATGGGTAAACCCATGGATAACATTCCCATACCCATTACATAATCCTGAATCCCAAAAAGGGCCCTAAAAGGGGTCGAGATCCCATGATCTCTGCTTCATCTTGCGCTCCACCTTCGACAACCTGTCGAAGTCCCAAAAATAGGTCAAACATGACCAAGAATCTTTGAAACTTGGTCAAGGGAAAACATACCCCCAACACTCACCTATGACTCGTCCCGAGTCACTCTGATCTGACTAGTTCTGTGTCAAAATCCTTGAGCTTGGCTCGAGCTTCTTTGACTTGTTGTTGTTCCATGACCTCATGTTCAACAAAATCTTGTATGACTACTTCTTTGACAGGTCCCTCTAGGCGTTGTTCAGCTACAGTGATGATCTACTCCAGTTTTTCTCCTCGACCTTCGATCTCTGTGTTTGGTTCTCTTTTCCACTGATGATCGGGATGATCTGGCTTGGCGAGCAATCGATAGAAAGGCTTGCACTCCTCTCATCAATGATTATTGAATACTTTCATACATTTCTCTTTCATACATTACTCTTTTAGTCATTAGGTCAATGAGAACTTCTTCGACAATTTTCTCTCCATTGTTAAGCTCATCCGACATGCATGCTCGTGCTTGAATATCTTGGGTTCGAAGAGTAATTTCTCAATGCAATAAGATGAATGGAAATAATGCAATGATCACTGTGAGAAATCAACTAGTCTGTGGACTTAGATTCATGGTTAGAAAAAGTGTTCTCATTGTGTGGTACGATGGGATAAATAGATAAATTGGCAATAGATCTCTTGCAACGACTGAGAAGCCTTCATTAACTCAGTTTTCCCAATGGTCTAGTGGAAATATTTCTTATCATAAATTCCTTCTACCCGTTTGGGCCATCGGTATAATGGGTATACTTTCCCCATTGATTATATTGCTTTTCCATGGCAAAGTTCCATGTGACGTTGTTCTGATATCTCGACGAAGTTCCAATTTTGCAAATTTCCCTTCTGCGAAGTCCCCTTTGGAACCTTCTATAACTTTTCAATATTAGCTCTCTTCTTACTTAGTTTTCTAGCCTTCTTTCTGGTGAGCTTCGTCTCAATATTCCTTTTTCCATTATGATTCTTATCTTCTTTTGGGAGAGTAACTTCGCACTGGTGAGATTCTTTCCTATAAATCATGAGTAATACTTCATTTGTATCTAGAATAGGTACTTCAGTCTTCTATGAGTCTTCTAGTGTTATTCCTACTTCAACATCCAAGTATCTGGTCTTAAATATCTTTTCTCAGTTCTCCTGTTCTTCAATCAAGTGCATGATCCTCCTAGTCATGAAATCTTTCAACTCTTGCTTCTTATTCTCTAAGTTTCTTCTTCTTTCCTTCTGGCCTAATCTCCTTCAATCCAAGGTTTTCCTAGTAACATAGAAAATGGAGCGTTGTTCTCAATAAATTTAACAACTTCAAATTATTCCTCTGTCGAAGTTCCATTGGCACTCATAGATATCTGGGTGAGCTTTCAACATAGGATTATCATCTTTCTTCTGAATAATCATATTCCTTCCAATGAAGGAATCATAGTAGGATTTCCTAGAATTTCCCAAGTTCTTTCTGTCATGATATTCACCTATGTAACCTCATCCAGAACACAGTCATTGTCGAAGTCTCCTATTATTACTTCAATTCATTATTTTTCTTTGAATATCTCTGATAAGATGATATGTTGGTGGTCATTCAGGGTTTCTTTCATCTGTAGAAATACTTTTTCTGATTCTTTCTGAGGTTCTATAATAATCTCAGTTGCTTGACCTTTATCATGGTCTTCTTGTCTCATATTCATCCTTTCAAACTTACAAATCATCCTAGGGAAATACAAAACTTCATGGTCCATAGCTTTGCAACAGAGGAAACTAGGTCTTCTTCCAGGGCATTCCTTAGCCATATGTCCTAGTTTTCTGCAACTATAACAAAGGGTTAATCCTCTCTTTATCTTAAATGATCCCCAACCTTTCCTTTACTACGTCTAGGATCATGATATCTAACCTGCAAAAAAGTCTTTCTAGACTCCTGCATCCATTTGTTATTCCAAACATTCTCTCTATGCATAGGTATAACATATCTTTCACTGATCTTATCAGATCTACTCATATCAAATATTCTTTCATCTATCCGTGCCCTAGTTTTCAAGCTAGGACAAATCTTATCAAACATACCTAGATCCATACTTTAGAAATAAAAAATTCCACTAATCTTATTTTCAACAGAGCACAAAGCTTCCAGATCTAAAACTTTTCACTATTCTTACCTTTATCAGAGCACATAGCTAGTACATCTTACCTATTTTCTTCAGATCTGACCCTTCTTGACACAGAGCTTCACAAATCAAGTAGAATACTGTGCACTAGGGAGACAGATCTACGCAAAGATATTTCATAGTTTCAGGTCATATTTTCACAAAAAGATTATTTTTCCTCAGTTCCCAACAATGACATTTTCAGGTCCCAGCAACAGAACCATTTGTTGGCACAGGGGAAGACCTAGGGTTCAAATCCAAGAGCATAGGACTTGGATGTATACAACATTATATGGGACATAGACCTGTGATTTTAGCACTTAACAGAGCACTCAACAGTTAACATTCATCAATATTCAGTCTCAATTACAACGCAGTAAACCCTAGTTATAGAGCATTGCAATATTCAACCAAATCTAGCATCTAGCAGCACTTAGCACAATGAAACATATCAAATATAGAAAATTCAAGCACTAAGCATATGTATATCAGTCAGATATAACATCCATCCATATCATTAAGCACTAAGTATCAACAGATCATTCATCTATACTAAAGCACTAAGCACATTAATGTATAAACACATCAACACATCGCACAAAGCAGAGCAACACAACATGTACGTGGTTCATCCCCACCCTGGGGCTATGTCCACCAACTCTTATCTTCTTTATTAACTTTGGTAAAGATTCTTATAGGCACATAGCATCCAATTTCTACTCCGTAGAAGACATAAGATCTATGCACACTCCACCAGATCCTCCTTCTTCTAGCTAGGGTATAGCACCAAGACTTCACACAGTCTCTTATAGTTACTTGCACTAGCCTTGCAAGCCTCACACAGTATGCACAAATCACTTACAAATCTTTATCACAGAGATCCAACTCTAGCACTTAGCCATTTGTTTCTCACTACGTCGCCTTAGCATCTATTTATACATACAAAATAGGCCTAAGCATGGGTAAACCCATGGGCCGACATTCCCATACCTGTTACATAATCCTGAATCTAGAAAAGGGCCCTAAAAGGGGCCGAAATCCCACGATATCCATTTCGTCTTGCGCTTCACCTTCGACTGCATGTCGAAGTCCCAAAAATAGGTCAAACATGACCAAGAATATTTGAAACTTGGTCAAGGGCCAACAATCCACAAACCTCTTTGCCTCTTTATTATTCGCCAAGATATCACATTCATTTGCTCATGTGCATTAAGTCATAGAGTCGAGCTTCACACCAGATAGGAGATCTGCGCACTAAGCACTAGATCCTCCTTCCAAAACTAGGTCAATGCACAGAGCCAAATCTCTATCGAGCACAAAGCCTTAATGCACATACATTCCTTTGCACAAATCAACTCAAACTACTTGAACTTCGCTACATTCTTCTTTATTTATATTTTAAAAACCCTTACAATAATGCCTAAAAATGGGAAAACCCCATGGGATAACATCCCATAAACCTATTACAAAAACCCTAGAGGACCCTTTACTAGGTCCACAAAACCCTCAAAATCAGTGAGATCCGCGATCTCAGCTTTGCCTAGGAAATCCTTCTTCAACCATCGTGCCGAAGTCCAAAAGTGGGCCAAAACTAACAAAAGTTTCCCCAAAACTTGGTCGAGGGCCAACAAGCCCCCAACACTCACCTGTGACTCATCCCGAGTCACTTAGGTTTGGACATTGATGCTTCAAAAGCCTCAAGATTAACTCAAGATGCCTTGACTTGCTGCTTCACCTGTGTAATGACCCTTAATTATTAAGATGGTTAATTTAATAATAATCCTAAAGATTATCTAAATTGTATTTATATCATAAAATAATATTTCTAATTGGATATTATTAAATAGTGTACATGAGGGTTAATGAATGATTAATTATTAAGTGAGTCATTAATTGATTAAGTATTAAATTAATGGTTAAAATAAAATATAATGTTAAATGGGGTTATGTATCCCATGGGGGGATAACGTAACCAATACGTAAAAGGGAAACATTTAAATAAAGGATAAGATAATTAATAAGTAATAAATGAATGGATAAGGCATTAATAAAGGGATAAGGTATTTGGTGGGGGGAGTGAATGTAAGGGCGGTGAAGGAGGAATAAGGGAGAGGGATAAGGATTATGGAAAAATTCATTCGAGGAGAGGGGAGAACTTGGAGTAATGGGACAGAGTGAAATTTTACAGTGGGATTTATAGTGCACCGGGGGGCTGAAGAGGTTTTGGGCTCGGAGGGCTAGGACATCCATTGATGTCCTAGGGCTAGGCGTACTAGTCGGTAGGGTGGTTGGTTTTGGGGTGTCCTAAGGAGAAGGTTCAAGCGAAGGGAGCAAGCTGCTGCGGATAGCATCAGAGTGAGGTATGTAAATTTAAATTCATGGATTGTTTACCTATATTTATTACTTACTGCCGAATACTACTTGCGTAAGTGTTAGCGTAAGTGTTGAAATAATTTGAAAAATTTGAAAATTTTACTTCTTTGTAAAGCTCATAGAAATTACAGAAATTAAGTAATTTGGTAGAAATTTAAACGTTAATTCAAAACCTGGTTATTACAACCTGAGCCTCCTTCTCAGTGAGCTCCTGGATTGTCTACTTCGTAAAAAGCACTTCCAAGCATTGTTCTACTACTGCAACTACTTGATCTAGTTGTGAACCATGTCTATTAATCTCTTCGAACACCTTGCAAGCTTCATCCTGCACAGGTTGTAGCTTCCACATTACTTCCATTACCTTACCGTAGAGGGAAGTGATCTGTTGTTGTACTATGTGTTGCTCCTGGGATCTCTTCATCCTTTCCACTATGGTGAGCAGCTTCATCTGCACCTACAATGAAAATGCCTACTGTTGTGCCTCCTATAATTGTGCTTCTAGCTTCTTTAGTACTGGATCCTTGGCGAGGCATTCATATGTTTGGGTGCTTCTATCACTTAACTATTTACATTCCTAGGTGAGGGATCTTATACTTGCCACTATTTTTTTAGTGGTATCCTCCCTCTGGTCACACACCTCCTGTGGGGTGCTTGACATTGTTCAGGCCTCCAATTCTATTATCCTAGTCTGAAGCTGTTGGAGGGTCTCTACGAGCTTCACTACTTGAGCTTTAACCATCTGTTTGTCCTCCTATACTAAGACTGGCACAGAGTGACATGCTTTACTTACCGCTTCTTGGACCACATCTTGTTCTGCGAACAACTTCTCTTTTTCCATATGTAGATGAGATTTTTCCTCCTGGAGCTTCACCCGAAGCTCAACTTTCTCGCTTTCATGGGCAGCTACATTGTCTTGTGCTGCTTGTAATTTTACTAGGAGTTTGTCTTTCTCCTTTTGCAAGGCTTCTGTATCCTTCTCCTTATCTTCCTGAGCTCTTTGGAACTAATATTTTGTTGCATCCGCAAACCTTCTTAACTAGGATGGTTCATCTACCAAATCTACAATCTCTGATGAGGAAGGCACAGATGGCGTAGTAGGTACTGCGCAAACCAAGCAAACAACTCGATGCACATCCTTCAATTATCTCTCAATCTTCTGTATAAATCCTCCTTCTTCTCTCTGTATCTCTGCAACATGTCTTCAGAGGTGTCCTCAATAGCTCCAAGGACTAGACTGATGCCATCCTTAGTGAGAGTGGCCTCCAAGTGTGGCTTATTGGCACGCGTTTTCTTCCATACTAAAGGTTTCTTCGGAGAAACTTTCCTCTTTTGTGGTATCAATGTCCCAACAGGGGGATCTTCAAGTGGTGTAGCTTTTCCTCCTTCTTTCTCTTATTCTCCTTCATCTCCTTCTCCCTATTCTTCTACTTTGTCTTCTCCTCCTCCTGGCGAGCCAGACTGATTATATCTAGAAGTGTTGTCCTCTTCATCACTCTCTATGTCCTAGACTTCATCCTACTTTTTCTGCTTCTTTGTCCCACTGGACTATCCGACATGTTCAAATCATGTAACTATCAGGATTCCTATGGTGTTAGTGTCAGATAATTTTTCATCAGCGACAGGTACAAGAAATTACTTTGGCCATTCCTTTGTTATCTTCTCCATATCTTCATCTGTCAACTTGTAGTATGACTGTAATTCTTCCTAGTGCTCATCTCTTTGCGCGTGATGTAAATGAAATGGGGATCAATGTGGAACATTGCTATGGGTTGGTACTGATGTAGGGTATGTGGTGTCATACATGGGAATGATTCAATGGTGACATTTAACTATTGATAGTATCCATGGAACACAACGTTGGACTACCACTGCTTCTTCATGTCGTTGTTATACCACAGGGTGGAAAACTGAGTGGCCAAGGGCTCTGTAGGTTCAATCTCTGGCAAGATAGCTCCTTTGGGTAGTTTCCAAGTGACAAATACGATCAAGATGATCAACCAACTATAATGAAATTCATATCCCAAGTCCTAGGCTTCGTGGCAATCCTTTTCTAATTCGTTGACGAGGTAGTTCATCCAGTTCATTTGCATACCCTCCACACACTTTCCTATGAGGTCCACCACAAATCCGGTGACCCGTGTGGGACAGTTCTTTCTCACTAGTTTTGCATCTAAGAGTTGGAAATTGAGGCTACCTTGTAACCTCACTTTCCTTTTTCTACCTCTCCGTAAGATTCCTTTATGCATTGTTCTAACGAATGATCTGAGGCCTTCCTTGGATAAAATTTCTAAGGGTCAAGACCCTTCACACTTAAACCTTTGATCCAGTGGATCAGTGTTAGATCCATAGTAATCCTTTTGTCGAGCCATAGATATCCTCCATGATAGCATGACAAAAGGAGTTTAACACAAGCGTTAACCTTCTGGTGGCAGCGAAAAATGCAGGATCTTCATCACATTCAACATGGTGAACTCCACCAACCCCTTAATCCATGGCTATGAGATGAGGCAAGGTTTTTTTCTAGTTGCCTTCGTTAAGTAGTGGTGGGGAGATAACATGGTGTATTTCTTTCGGTCTCCTAAGTTGAAGTCGTTGTTCTTCAATAGCGACATTCGTCCTAACTAATTCTTGACTATGTGAATTCCTTTCGGAATGTACATAGTGAACACGAAGTACTCAAAATATCAAGGGATACTATCGCAGTTAACAACACCAACCAGAGGTGGAATATATTCAGGTAGGATCGACAGGATTTGCTTCACGTTAACTAGATCACCGCGATGCTTTATTCTCTATTCAACTACAAGGTTAACATGGGAAAAAAAATGTACGGTCAAAGGGGAAGCCTTTACTCCCCTAGTCGATGACACCTGGATACCTTCATATATCGGTTTGTCAGCCATTAGCTTCTTAAGAAATTCCTGAACATATTTCTCAAATTTGCTAGTTTCGCTCGACATTCTAGCTTTCAACAGACAAGTGGGGTAGACAAATAGACAAGTGGGGTAGACAAATGGATAGGTGGGGTCTAGCTTCAGACATCACAACTCAACACTTGGACAATTATCTACTTATCTTAGTCAATCACGGGTAGAAAAAATTGGTCCCAGTGCAACGAGCGACGAGTTAAATAAGGGGGTTTCATGATGGATCTTCCAATGGCCAAGAAATGCTTCCATCAATGTAAATTTATCCGTTATCGCATGGTATCAATGTCCAAAAGTGGTCCATAATCCCATAGATTCATTTTATAATCATTTTGGCGTGCCATTCTAACAGTCGAGGCACCTCCAATGGTCATCTAACTCTGCCAAGGCGATGTCCAAATCTGCGTGGACCTGTTGTTCTGGCGAGGTTCAAATCCTATGAACTTGCCTCATGCAAGGTTCCAGTCTGCGAAGTCTTCCATTTGGTTTATGTAACTTCTTGTATCTTTCCAACTTAGATTTATTTTGATTAAGACTCCTTTCCTTCTTTTATGTTACCCGAGTCTCTCTAATTGTTTATGGAATCCTCTTTCCATTTTTATTCTTATATTCCCCTAGCATAGTGGCTTCGCACTGTTGAGGTTCCCTCAAGGATTCTGAAGTTAATATCCCTTTTCTTAACACTTCCTAAGTGAGAATACTTATTTCTTGAATAGATAGGCTCTTCAAGCCTTATTGCATTCTTTAAACATTAATATCTAATTCTCTTTCTTTATGTCCCCTCCTGTGTTGTTACTTTGTTCTATTTCTTTGACTTATCCTCTCGTTCTTCTATTAGTCGATCTATTTTCCTATCTATGAAATCCCTTCATTCTTTCTTTTTATTTTCTATAGCTTCTTCATATTCTTTCCTTTTGATCTGATCCTTCTCAATCCATGTCTTACCTAGCAATAGTGGGAAAGGGGTGCTCTCCCCAACAAACCTAATGACTTCAAATTATTCTTTAGTTGATGTTCCATGAACAATAATTGGTACAATAGTAAATCTTCCACATAAGCTTATCATCTTTCCCTTAAAAAATCCTATCCTTCCCAACGAAGGTACCATATGTTGTGGGGTATTCTACCCTACGGAATAATAAGTTAGGGCTCTAAACTTATACGCAGAAAATGACCCTTAAGACTTAACTTTTGACCTTCTACCCGAATCTGAAACCTCTTTCTTCACATGCATACAAGAGAAGAATAAACCAACCTTTTTCCGGACGGCTGAAGTAGA
>ML846305.1:35918-66470 GCA_009831015.1 Picea engelmannii
GCTGAAGTAGATCCTCCGTTGAGTTTCTTGTCCTTTTGCTGCTGCTGCTCCTTCCACAAAGCTTCCTGCAATCAAACAATACTATGCATGCATGCTACTAATCTATTATAGGGTTAGAGATAAAAACATAAATCAAATATCACGGATGAGACTTATGTATGCGGGACGGGAAAAGTATCTTTTTTCATTAACTTCAATACAAATCAACTTACAATGATTTTTGAGGCCTGTCATCGTTCCATGATTCTGATCCTGGGCTCTTCCTCTTCTTTTCTATCCTCCAACTGCTGCTTCTTGAGTTCTCCTAAAGCTTGAGGCAGAGCTAAAGGGTTGGGACAAAACTGGCTTGGCAATTTGGCAGAGTTCCTTTACTATATTTTTTCCTCCCTGGACTAGTACCCCTACCCCTTTTTTTATAGGCTAGGAAGAGCTAGGGTTTTAGTCGAACTCTCGGCCATGCATGGCGGAGAGTTTCAGTTAACTGAAAAAAAGCCCCGAGTCTCGGCGGAAACTTCCCTGATTTTTTGCATTGTTAGGTACTCGCGGGCTGTTTTAGGCTAGCCCGCGGATACCCGCGTGCAGTAAGAGGAAAACAAGCGGATGCCCGCGCCCAGTGAGAAGTTAGGGCGTGGGTTGTTTGTTTTGAGTGGTTTTTGAGGAAATACTCAGCATGGCTTTGGCTAGGAAGAGGCATGAGTTGGCCTGATGCCAGGTAAACCTGTATGGTGCATTTTAGGGTTATAACACCATAGTAGGCTTTCCCAAAATTTCCCAAGTTTCTTCTTTCATAATATTCACTTGTGTTTATTCATCCAAGACATAGTCTATGTCGAAGTCTTATATTCTTGTACTTATGCATTGTTTCACTTTCGGGATTTTTGGTAAACTGATATATTTATGAACATCCATCATTTCTTTCAACTGTAATAACAGAGTCTGAACTTCCTCTAATCTTTTCTCTTTATGACTTAACATGCCCTTAGTCTCTTGACTTTATTCATAGTTTTCTTGTCTCATGTTCATCCTTTCAACTTTAGCAATAATCCTTGGACAATCATCAACCTCATGACCAACAACCTTACAACAAAGACAAATAGGGCCTCCCTCAAGACATTCCTTAGAAATATGTCCCGACCTTCTGCAATTATAACACAATGGAAATCCTTTTTTTTCTTTTAAATGTTCCCCAACCTTTTCTGTACTGCGCATCTCCCCTAGGATCATAGTGATCGACCTGCAATTTGCAAAAAAAAATTCTAGGTTCCTGCATCCACTTATTAGTCCAAAAAATATTTCTATGCATAGGAATAACATATCTTTTTTCATTTCTAGTAAATTTACTCAAATTAACACTTTCTTCCAACTACGCCCTAGCCTTCAGACTAGGATGAAATCTATTAAACATACTTAAGTTCATTCTTTCAAAACAAAAAATTTCACTTATCTTTCTCTTACCAAAGAACAAATATTGCTTCTTTAGGATCTTACCTCTTTTCTTCAGATCAATTTACTTTCTTAGCACACATATTCACAAGTCAAGTAGAGTACTGTGCACTTCAGCTGCAGATCTATGCACATAGCTTCTCTTTTTCTTTACTTTAGTTCCCAACAATCACAGTTTCAGGTCACGACAATGGAACCATTTGTTGGCACAGGGGCATACCCATGGTTCAATGCTTAACAAAGAACCAAGAAAAACCCGACTACTGGCCGTTTTGGCAACACCTACGAAGTAAGCGAAGTCTCACCCAAGGTAGAACCAGGGGGGGTTACAGGACGTAGGTGTCTGTAACCAGTCTGGGACACAGATCTGTGATAATATCACTTTGCATAATATTTTGTTAACTCTTAGGAAGTGATCTACATTAGTTTATTGACCTTATTAACACTGCATAATATAACCAAGGATAGATCAACGCAATAACAACAAATGACAATGTACCCTGAGCACTTAGCACGTAGCATTATAAGTTAAATCTATCATTCATTTACTCCTTAACATAAGAAAAGTATTTAAACAACAAATGATCTATCTATTATACATCATAATCAAAGCACTAAGGAGATTCATAACAAAAATAACACATCACAAAGAAAACTATGAGACACCAGATATGCATGGTTCACCCCAGGGTGGGGCTACGTCCACAAACCACTTTGCCTCTTTATTATTCACCAAGATCTTACATTCATTCTCTCATGTGCACTAAGCCACAGAGTCGCGCTTCGCACTAGACAGGAGATATGTGCACTAAGCACCAGATCCTCCTTCTGAAACTAGGTCAATGCACAAAGCCAACTCTCTATCGAACACAAAGCCTTAACACACATACATTCCTTTTCACAAAGAAACTCAAACTACTTGCACTTAGCTACATTCCTCTTTATTAATATTTTTCAAACCCTTACAATAAGTCCTAAACATGGGAAAACCCCATGGGCCAACATCCCATAAACTCGTTACAAAAACCCTAGAGGACCCTTTACTAGTTCCACATAACCCTCAAAATCTGTGAGATCTGTGATCTTAGCTCTGCCTGGGTGCTCCTTCTTTGACAATCGTGTCAAAGTCCAAAAGTGTGCCAAAACTGACCAAAGTTTCCCCAAAACTTGGTCGAGGGCCAACAATGATACTTAACCAATGCTTTGGGCCTCTAATCATTTTTCTCATGGTATGCCAAACATGTCTTCACACTTTCCATCCTCTATCTCATTGCCTTAGGTGAATCCTAGTTGTGGGTATGGAGGCATGACACCCCCTTATTCTCCCTTTTCGTTTGTTGGGATTCATATCCCTCAAGAAACTCTTACGGTAGGAGGTTGGAACATTCCTTCCTACGGATCAAATCCTATCTTCACTTTTCCAGGAGAAAGTGCTCAAATGGGTGGTCATTCTACTTATTACATCTCGTCCATCTATCCTTCTTCCTCTATGTTAGTTCCTACTAGTTCTTTTCCCATGGAGGACCTATGTATGACCTCTAGTGTTTCATCCTGAGGGAGTCAGTTTTATAGTATGGGCAACCCTCTTCATGAAGTTCCTTCATCTGGTAGAAACATATATCCTCACCCGAGTAACCCTTGCCATGTCTCTTTCTCTTCACAAGCGGATTCCTTAGTGACGATTCCCTTACAACCCTTTATGAATCAGTTTGGAGGAGGATATTTTCCTGCCTAAAAGGGCCATGGTGTATACCAGAACCCTTCCTAGCCTGCAATTTATCAAAACTAATCTTTCTCAGAACCTTGGTCTCAAATGTCACAACCAACCACTGCAAGTCTAGTCATTTTGAGTCATAATAACATTATAATACCAATCTATGATAGTCATGTTTGATATAGGTCAACAACCTCTACAACTTATTTTGAATACATGCAACCATCCACTACAAGTTATGATGGGGGAGAAGCTCTAGTGACTACTAGTCACACTACATATACATCACCAACCTTTGCTAGTGTAACATCCTCAGCCACCCATGTCGTGGCATGCTACTCCAGAGAACTCTTTCATTCTCTCTACGGAACATACTGTAACATACCCAACATCCAACTGAGTTATGCCACATAAAAATTTTGAGTTGCATGCAATTAAAACATATACACATAGAACCTTTGCGGAACTTCATATATAAAACATAAAAAAACAAATACATTATGTAAAAGAATGAATTCATACTGAAATAATAGTAAGCATAGACATGCAACATATATAGGAAATACCTATAAAAATATAGACAGTTATAACCACGCATATGAGAAACCCATAAAATTGAACATGTAATAATAATACAACATGTAAATTTATTACACAATTGGCACTTATCTTGGTAAGAATATCACCAACTGTGTGCAGACCTTCCATGAACCTCCCAGGCTTAGACCACACTACTCATCACTCTTAGCAGTGGGTCACCCCCAAGCTGGGACTAAACTCCACCCAAGTAAAGGGATTCCTAACCAGGCTAATGGCTCATAGACAATAAGAAATGCTCTGTCATAGGTGCCTACTCAAACTAACATCCTACAGTCCCTCATTCCCCACATGCCTTTCCCACCTCAAGAAGTCTGCCCCTTCTCTACTCAACAGTTCTTCGACTGCCCCACTTCCTTTCCGGGCTTCAGCAACAGGTTGGACAAGAAGTCTCAGAGCCCTATAGTTGTAGTTTAGTACCTTCGGGAAAACAATTCCCAGCAATTCTCTCACCCAGAGATAAATTTCTCACAGGCCTGACAACCCACCTCTTAACTATCCCATGGGCCTGAAAACCCACTTCTTCAGTCCAACTCCCAAGCTAACTAGCTATTCAAAATAGCTATGGTTATGGATATAATTCAGATATGGTGATAGGAAGGTACGCAAGATAGCTCAGTGAGTGTGTGAATGATTATGGAATAATGGTTGAATCATGGAATGAATGATGGGAAATGAACTAAGTCCCAACAATATGTATCCATGTCCCCAACTTGACACTTGTCATGTTGGGAGCTACTTTGGCCCACTTGTCCCCATCCTTAGAACTTAGGATAAACTAATTATCCATACTTTATATTAAATGAATATTAATATAATATTCATTTTTGTCTTAAGCTCCCTAACATAGCCCCTTTTCCTTAAATTTTATCCCCCACCCTTTCCCTAACTAGTGCAGTTTAGTCCCCCATACTCTTTTATCGTGGTTGGTCTGCGTACAATGATGTATTTTATATTAATGCTAAGACATATACAAAAGTAGGTGCACTTTCCTTTAACATCTAGGCTCTCTGACCTAATAATCAAAAAACTGGATCACCAACCTATAAAACAAATAATATACACAAAGTCTCCCTGGCCTCAAAATCACGCGCACTTAAGTTGTTGCACACGATATCCTGGAATGTGCACTCTTCCTCATTTTACTGCGCAGTAAATGTGCGTACTATGCCATGATAGGTGCATACAAAAATGATATCAAAAACATCACCAACTTAAGTACATTTTCATTTACATTACAATTGGGTTCATCCTAGGGATATTACAATCCCCTCCCCTTATTTATGCACTATCCTCAGTGCATTATGTACTCATACACAACAAAATTTCAAAAATCCTCAAAAAGATGCGGGTATTTTGCCTGCATTGCATCCTCATGCTCCCAAGTAGTGTCCTCGGGACCGTACTAGGTCCATTGGACCTTTACAAGCCTTATGGATCGATTCCAGAGCTACTTGATTTTTTGGTCCATAACAAATATGAGATGCACTTGGAAAGCACCTTCTTGCTCCACCTGGATCACATTCCAATAAATAACATGATTAGCATTAGGTATATATTTCTTGAGAAATGATACATGGAATACATTATGAACAAACATAGATGCAGGAAATGAAATCATATAATTTACTAGACCAATCCTCTAGGATTTCAAATGGCCCAGAATAGTGAGCTTCCAACTTTGAACACTTTCCCAACTTGAGGGAACTTCTGTTGGCTTTCGCTTTCAAGAATACATGGTCTCCCACTTTAAATTACTTGTGAGTTTTTCCCTTATCAACATAACTTTTCTGCCTATCTGGGAGAGTATTTAAATTTTGTTTTATTTTTATCATTTGCTCCTCCATTTACCTGAGTAAATCTAGCCCAACCATTCGTCTATCTGCTGGGTTATCCCAACTTACCAGTGTGTTTCACTTTCGGCCATAAAGTTCCTCAAATGGGCTCATCTTTAGAGATGATTGGTACCCATTGTTATAAGCAAACTCTACCAAGTTTAGGTAGTCTTCCCATTTTGATTGTGTATCCATCACATATATCCTTAACATATCCTCAATCATTTGATTCACCTTCTTTGTTTGTCCATATGATTTTGGATGATAAGTTGTATTGAATTTAAAATTTGTTCCAAATCCATTAAATAATCCTTTCCAAAATTTTGAGGTAAATTTTGGATCTCTGTCAAACACAATTCTCTTAGGTATTCCATGTAATCGATAAATTTATCTCATATAAACATCAACAATGTTGTCTTCCTTGTGAGTGAGCTTAACTGGAATAAAATGGGCAGCTTTAGTAAGTTTATCCACCACTACCATGATAGAATCATGTTGCTTGTTTGTTCTAGGAAGTTTGGTGATTAAATCCATGGTTAAAACATCCCATTTCCACTCAATAATGGGTAATATTTGTAGCAAACCAATTGTGTGTCTATCCTTATCCTTTTACCTTTTGACATTCCAAACATTTGGCAATAAAATCAACAACTTATTTCTTCATGACTGGCCAATAATATTGGCTTTTGACAACTGCAATAGTTTTTTGATATCCTGGGTGTCCAGCATAAGGTACATTATGCATTTCTCTCAATATCAAAATTTTCAATTCCTGGGAATTTGGTACATAAATTCTTCCCTTGTACATGATAATTCCATCATTATCTAGCTTGTATTCTTAAATTTTCCACTGCAAATTACCTTACTGTAATTTTGCCACTAATTCCTTGTATTGCAAATCTAATTTTCCAGCCTCTAAAATTATGTGTTTCAAATCTAATTGGTACATGATAATGGTTATCGCATGCAATTCATGCGCTCTTCTGATGAGTGCACCAACTACTTTATTCTCTTTCCCCTTGATATGTTTTATATCAAAGTCATATTCACTTAGAAATTCTAAGCATTTGCTTTGCCTAGCATTTAGAGTTGGTTGATCAAATAAATGTTTTAGACCATTATGGTCTGTCCTCAACTCAAACCTTTTCCCCATGAGGTAGTGTCTCCATTTCCTCAAGGCATGCACTATGGATGCGAACTCTAAATCATGAGTGGCATAGTGTCTTTCATGCTCCTTCAACTTCATTGATTCATAACATATAACAAACCCATTTTGACTGAGTACTCCACCAAGTCCTTCTTTACATGCATCTGTGCATACAATGAAGTCTTCATTTGGGTCTGCAATCCTTAGTATTGGAGCAATTTTTAATATATGTTTCATGTGTTGGAAACTCTTTTCACAATCCAATGTCCACTAAAACTTCACACCCTTCTTTTGTAAGGAAGTGATTGGGTGTGCAATCTTTGAGAATCCTTCAATGAATTTCCTTTAGTAGCCTGCAAGTCCCATGAATGATCTGAACTCTGTCACATTATTTGGTGCTAACCATTCTTTAATGGCTTATATCTTCTCAGGATCCACTGCTATCCCATCCTTTGAAATGATATGTCCCAAATTGTGAATTTTCTTCTGATAAAATGAGCACTTGCTCCATTTGGAATACAACTGATGCTCCCTTAATACTTGCAACACCATCCTCAAATGATTCTCATGCTCTTATTTTTATTTAGAATATATAAGAATGTCATCTAAAAAGAGAATGACAAACTTGTCTAAATATTCTCAGAAAACACCATTCATTAAGGACATGAAAACAGTTGGTCCATTTGTCAACCCAAATGGCACCACTGTGAACTCATAATGACCATACTTTGTCCTAAAGGTGGTCTTGATGATATCTTCCTCCTTAATCCTTACCTAATGGTATCCTGACCTGAGATCTATATTTGAAAATATATTTTCATCCTTCAATTGATCAAAGAGATCATCAATCCTTGGCAGAGGATACTTGTTCTTTACAATCACTTTATTCAACTGTCTGAAATTGATGCACAATATTTATGTCCCATATTTCTTCTTCACAAACAATATTGGGGCACCCTAAGGTGACACACTTGGGTGTATATACCCCTTCTTCAAAATTTCTTCAAGCTTCATTTGAAACTCCTTCATCTCTGGTTTACTCATTCTGTAAGGAGTCTTTGACACTTGAGCTACTCTAGGAATTAAATTTATAGAGAAATTAATATATCTCTTTGGGGGTAGTCCTAGAAACCTCCTTGAACACATCTTTAAAATATTCTAGGACTGCATGATCTTCCAAATTTGGCACCTTATCTTCAGGTGTCTCTTCCATCTGTGTTGCAAATATTTGACACCCTTTTCTGTAACATTTCTTTAGCTGCAATGCTGAAAATTCTCTAATGGTTACTGCCTCGGGAATTCCCTACACTTTCTTTAGGTTCCCTTCCTCATCCAAGCAAGTAAATTATTTTTTATGATAGTCTAGGATAGCATGGTTTTGTTTTAACCATTCCATCCCAATTAGACAGTCATAGGAACCTAAAGGAAAGATGTTCAAATCTGCCTTGGTGTTTAGTCCATTCATGTCCATAAGGAATGACTTAACCTATTCATTAACTTTTCTTTTGGCTCCAGTAGCCAGCTACACCAACCAAGATTTTCCATGCTTTGTTCTTAGAAAATGCAAACTTTCCACCACCTTAGGATCTATATAACTATGACTAGCTCCTGAATCAATTAAAATAGCAATGGTTTGGTTATTGATCATAGCTTCCACTTCAATCATATGTGATTGATACTCTTCTTGCTTGTTGTCCAGGGATGCATAGATCCTTGTTACATTTCTTCCCATGTCCTCCACTATTTCATCTTGTTGAACATTGTGAAAAATCCTCACATTTTCACATCTATGAGGACAATGTCTGAACATATTATCTCCTTTACAACCCCAACATTGAATAGGTGGTTGCCTTGGCCTTTGAACCCTTGTCTCCATCGTTCTGGGTTCTCTATAAGTTGGATGTCCCTAAGGATTATTTCTGAAGAATGGTGGCTTAGTCCCCTTCTTCCTCTAATCCATCTTGAATTTATTTTTGTCTTCCCAAGCTTTTTGGAAAGTTGGCCTTTCTTTTTGTTGATCATATAGAAATTTATCTCACCTTATGGTATCCTCCAATGTCTTGGGATCATCATACTATATCTTGTCACTGATGAATGATAGAAATCCACTCAAATACCTCTGAATCTTAACTATCTCATCCTTTATGAAAGAGACATACTTCAATAGCTCTAAACACCTTCTCCCATATTCATCTATGGTCATACTCCCAAGCTTGAGTTCAAAGAACTCTTTCATTTTCTTGTCATAGTATCTCTTAGTCAAGTATTTCTTCTCAAAATACTTCTTGAATTCCCTCCAAGTAACACTCTTCTCTTTAATGTGTTGCGCCTACACAAGTTGATCCCACCACATAGATGCCTTTCCTTTGAGTTGATAGATGGAAATTCTACCTTCTGCATGAGAAGAATAATTGTTCAATTGAAAATACTTTATTTTTCCTAGCATCCATGTCTCTGCATCTTCATCCTTCTTGTGCTCACCATCAAATGTAGGAGGTTTGATTTTTTTCATTTCTCCTCATAGCTCATCCACCCCATACCCCTTATGCTTCCTAAAACAGAATGAACTTGATTTTTTTTGTGCCCTCTTATTGGAATGCCTTGGGAAGTGATGGTGATGTTTGCTAACACTTATTGTTCTTCTTTTCTCATCATGAGACCTATGACTTCCAGATTTTCTTGAGCCACTCCCCTTATCAAATTTATTTTCTATTATGTTCAAGATCTCCATTAACTTCACATTGAAGTCATATTTCTGATCCATGGCTCTCATAATCCTTTCGTTATCAACTTTATGGATTTGGAAATCCTTCTACAAATTTTTAATGGTCTCCACCATATTCACATTTTCATCCCTTCCTTCTCCATGTCCATTGGAGTTTGTTCCTTCAATGCCCAAATGGACATCTATCCCTTTGATTTCATCTTCCTAGATGTAAGTCCCCTGTGCCTCTTCCATTACTCTAGACTCTATGTTGATCCCGATCTGATCTAGTTGTTGTTAACTCTGTGAAATGTGCAACCAACAAAACTTTGTCAGGCTAACTGTTTCAACAATTTCATGAAAAATATGAACCATTTTGGCTCAATAATATATCAGAATTATTTCTTCTGATTTCCTAAAAAATTGAGTGCCTAGATCAATATTCTAGGTGAATATTTATATTCTACTGTCCAATACCTTTTCAATGCCTACTCCCATGATCAATTCCGAGTCTTGAGCAGAAAGTTATGGTTATTTGAAATTTGTCCATTAATTTTTCTGTTCATTTTTCAACTTGGCGCAACTATGCATTGTAATTATGAATTTTTGCACCTACTCCATTGGATTTTTCATAGTAGCTCAATTAGTTTCTTCATATATATATTATGGACACTCTGTCCAAGTTTCACTTTTTTATGGGTTCTTGACTGTTAGTTACAACCTACTGAAGTTCTAGGCCAATTTGTGTTTTTGGTATGGAATGATACAGGTACCTTCTTTTCCATATTAAACATCTTTAACATGCCCAAAAATTTAATTCCTCTCTGGGAATGTCTTCTATGGTTCAATATATTTCCATTGACAGCTCTTGTGCCTCAATCTGAATCTGGAGTAGAAAGTTATTACTCTTTGAAGCTAGTTGGGTCTTAAAGTTTACCCACCACTGTTTGTGTTGTAACTTTTTCATAAACGCTTCGTTTGACGAACGGTTTACACCATTAGAAAGATCTCTCGAGCTATTTTATTTGAGCTATAGAAACAAGGTGTACCTTGCTAGACTTTGTTCTCATGGTTTTTGAGTACCTGAAAACGTTTTTAAGGGCCTAAAAAACGCGCTGCAAAAAGATGACGTTCAAACAATATAAAATGTCGTAGAAATTTGTTGGTTTTTCGTTGTTGTTCACCATCCAAAAAAATTATTGTGCAAAAATTTCAGACTGTACACCCATATTTACCATGCACAGTAACACCACCAGGTAAATCATGCTTCATGCACCTATAACCACTATGCATCACTTCTCTGTCACGCCAATAACTTTTGTGCACTACTTTTGTGTCGTGCACCAATATCCACCATGCATAGTTTTGGTTCTTGCACTATTATCCGTTGCGCACAATTTTTGTATTGAGTGATGATATTCTATGTGCTTCACCATGCCAAATTTTAGTACACCCCCACTGCGCACCAATACTTTGCACACACCAATAATTAAACGATTACGCGACAACATATACTCATATTGCGCGCGCACCTACAAAAGTCCTTTGTGCTCTTCCAATACTACGCACACCATGCACACCATTATTATGTGTGTGCACATCATGCGCACCTTATTATACGTATGCACACCGCGCAATGCTAAATTTAGCATGCGCACCCACACCCCATATATTTCTGCGCGGCACCACAATTTTAGTGCGCGCACTCACACATCAACATTTTTCCATGCGATGCCAAAATTTAGTGTGCACATTCGCACACCAACATTTTTTTGTGTGGTGCCAAAATTTAGCGCGCACACCCGCACGCCAAAAAATTTCCGCGCGGCACCACAATGTAGCATGAACACCAATATTTTTTCCTGCAATGTTAAAATTTAGCATGCACACCAGCATGCCAATATTTTTTCATGCGGTGCTAAAATTTAGTGCGCACACCAACACACCAATATTTTTCCGCACAGTGCTAAAATTTAGCGTGTGCACCAGAACACCAATATTTTTCCGCACAATGCTATATTTTACATATCACAAGATTTTTACTGTGCATTATGCATTTTTAGTGAACCCACCTACGCACATTCATTTTTATGTGCATCAATTCCTCATGAATTTTCGCTGGAGAAATTGGGGCTTTTTTCCTAACTTTTTCCCAATTACCATAGACATTCTGCAACTATGAAATTCATTCAATTTCACCCCGACAACACCAGTTCAACCTTTGCAACAACAAATCATTGTGGTTTGACATTTCTGGAACGAATTTACCGAAAATCAATTCACGAATTGAGAATTTTATTTACTAATCTCACTCCATCTGTCATGGCTTCACTGTAACTTCAAATTTCACCAACTCCATGTCTAAATTTGCTAGAATAGATATTAAACCAATAATATCTCACCACTTAAATGAATTTCTCCATTTTCTCATGAATTTAGCAACATAAATTGGGGCTTTTCCGAATTCCGCGTCGATGCTTCTAAATTTACCATGGACGCTCTAAGACTTGAAATTTGGCCACTTTGAAATCAATCCTCTATGAAATTTTGCTTCAATTCAACTTGTTCGGCCCATCCAGGCTCAGCGTTGAAAACTAAATCTCTGATACCATATTATAACATCCCCGGCCACCCATGCCAGGGCATGCTACTCTAGAGAACACTTTCATTCTCTTTGCGGAACATACTATAACATACTGTTAAGAACCAAAGACTGAATACAAAAACACCACAACAGATATAGAAGAACAATATAGAAAATCACAACTTTGTTATATCAAACCCTTGAGGTAGAGCAACACCATACAATGGATCCTATTATGGAAGGGATCTTCTCCTATTCACTTGCCTCTTCGAGGGGGCATCCTCCTATTGAGTTGCTGCTCCAAATACAATATTTATCTTTATGTCTCATTACATTGCTTGAACCCCTTTATATAGTGCTATCATCTCCTAAGAACATTCTAGAGGAGGAATCTTCTAGAATTAGAACCTTCTAAGAAGCCCTCTTACATTAATTATATCTAATTACCCATTTATTATATCTAACTACCATAGTGGGCCTTATTTAATAATATAGTGGACTTAGTCCACCTTACATTGAATGACCTCCACTATTATCACTATGGGGCCTTTGGGCCCCCCCACTACCTCTCTAGCTACCTTACATTCCATTCCCCTTATGAAAGCGTTGTCCTCAACGCTTGATGTACAACCATATACCAGGGTCCCATGGATAATTGTGGACCATAATGCTGAAGAAGACTGAAGAACCAAGGTCCCATGTAGAAAGGAAATCCACCATGCTGAAGTAGTCCAACCACCATAGTAAACCTGGGTCCCATGTCCAAGTGCTCATGTGAACTCCCCGTGGAATATTTTGGAACCCAATAACCAACTCCAAATGATGCTCCAAAGACTGACACCTATCATGTGGATCCAAATAAGAAGATCCATCCACATAGTGGAAAAAGATCGTAGCAGGATCTCGAAGGAATAATACCACTGTAGAATATGCAGACTAAACGCTGGTAACTAGCTCCTGATGTGGGACATTTATGTTCTCTACAGAAGGTGGAGTAGAGTCATCAAATAAAATATGAAAGTGGTTGTCATCCCAGAAATGACAATTATCCATATACCAGTCATCACAATCAGCCTCAAAATCATACCAAGCATATATTTCTTGATTATATTCATCCCTGAGGCCCTCTGTAAGAAATATATCCTGCATGTTATTCAATGAATCTTGAATACTATGAAAACTATCATTGAGGCCATCTGTGAGGCTGTCTGTGAGGCCATGTACAAATGCATCCAATCTGTCATCCAATGTATGAAACAATTGGGCTTTGAATGATTCAAGAATTTCTTTCAGGGTTTGAGAGGAAATATCCATCTGAGCACCCTATGAACACTTTGGTCCTACATCCGTCATGAAAAAACCCAAAAAATAGACCCAATAAGTGTCGACAGAAAGTTGCGTCTTTTTCTGGAAAAACCCTAAAAAACTACTGAAGTTAAAATACTCATAACTTCACTTCCCGGACTCCGTTTTGACTGATTTTTTTTTTGAAATTGGGTGAAATTGTGAGAGGAACTCAGATATATAATTTATTTTGGCAAATTCAGCCTCCAAATGCTACATAAATTAAAAAATTATCGCCGTCGTCCGCGGAAAAAATCCTGAAAATTTGTAGATTTTAAAACTTCAATATCTTGACTTCCCGGACTCTGTTTCGGATGATTTGTTTCTTCAAATTGGGTGTTTTTATGAGAGGAACTCAGATATACAACCATTTTCCGCAAATTTTATACAAAAATATATCGAGAACTTCGAGAATGTCGCGGCCCTCTTTTTTCTTCTCCGGAAAAAAAAAAAAAAAAATCTGCAAAAATAAAAAATATTTGTCCACAATGTCTACCCAAGGAAAGTGCTCTGATACCACTTGTTAAGAACCAAAGAGATATAAAAATATAATCACCACAAATACTGAATACACAATAGATCCACAAATCAAGATAGAATAAACCACACTTTATTATTACCAAACCCTTGAGGTAGGACAACACCATACAATGGATCCTATTATGGAAGAGATCCTCTCCTGTTCACTTGCATCTTCGAGGGGAAACCTCCTATTGAGATTCAGCTCCAAATACAATACTTCTCTTCATGTCTCATTACATTGCTTGAACCCCTTTATATAGTGCTACCATCACCTAAGAACATTCTAGAGGAGGAATTTTCTAGAAGTAGAACCTTCTAAGAAGTCCTCTTACATTTATTATATCTAATTACCCATTTATTATATCTAACTACCATAGTGGGCCTTATTTAATAATATAGTGGACCTATTCCACCTTACATTGAATGACCTCCACTATTATCACTATGGGCCCTCTGGCCCCCCCCCCACTACCTCTCTATCTACCTTACATTAATGTAAAGTAGCTAGAGAGGTATTGGAGGGGGCCAAGAGGAATTAGATATAATAAATGTAAGAGGAATTCTTAGAAGGTTCTAATTCTAGAAGATTCCTCCTCTAGAATTTTCTTAGGTGATGGTAGCACTATATAAAGGGATTCAAGCAATTGTGGGCAAATATTTTTATTTTTGCAGATATTTTTTTTTCGGAGAAGAAAAAAGAGGGCCGCAACATTCCAAAAATTTTTGGTATATTTATGTGAAAAATTTGTAGAAACAGGTTGTATATCTGATTTCCTCTCAGAAAAACACCCAATTTGAAAAAAAAAATCGTCCGAAATGGAGTCCGGAAGGTCAAGATATTGAAGTTTTAAAATCTGCAATTTTTCAGGGTTTTGTCCGTGGACGACGACGCGGTTTGTTTTCATTTTTGTAGCATCTGGAGGCTGATTTTTCTCAAACAAATTATAGATCTGAGTTCCTCTCACAATTTCACCCAATTTAAAAAACAAATCAGCCGAAACGGAGTCCGGGAAGTGAAGTTATGAGCATTTTAACTTCAGCAGTTTTTTAAGGTTTTTTCAGAAAAAATCGCGATTTTTTGTTGTAACTTATTGTTCTATTTTTTTGGGTTTTTTCATGATGGCTGTGGGACCGAAGGGTTCATATGGTGCTCAGATAGATATTTCTTCTCAAAAATTGAAATAAATTCTTGAATCATTCAAAGCCCAATTGTTTTACACATTGGATGACAGATTAAATGTATTTGCACATGGCCTCATAGACAGCCTCACAAACAACCTCACAGACGGCCTCAATGATAATTTTCGTAGTATTCAAGATTCATTGAATAACATGCAAGAGAGATTTCTTATGGAGGGCCTCAGGGATGAATATAATCAAGAAATATATGCTTGGTATAATTTTGAGGATGATTGTGATGATTGGTATATGGATAGTTGTCATTTCTGGGATGACAACCACTTTCATATTTTATTTGATGAATCTACTCCACCTTCTGTAGAGAATATCAATGTCCCACCTCATGAGCTAGTTACCAACGTTCAGTCTACATATTCTACAGTGGTATTATTCATTCAAGATTCTGCTATGACCATTTTCCACTATGTGGATGGATCTTTTTATTTGGATCCACATGATAGGTGTCAGTCTTTGGAGCATCATTTGGAGTTGGTTCTTGGGTTCCAAAATCTTCCACGAGGAGTTCACATGAGCACTTGGACATGGGACTCGGGCTTACAATGGTGGTTGGACTGCTTCAACATGGTGGATTTCCTTTCTACATGGGACCTTGGTTCTTCAGTCTTCTTCAGCATTATGGTCCACAATTATCCATGGGACCCTGGTATATGGTTGTACATCAAACGTTGAGAACAACGCTTTCATAAGGGGGATGGAATGTAAGGTAGATAGAGAGGTAGTTGGGGGTGGGGGGGGGGAAAGGGCCCATAGTGATAATAGTGGAGTTCATTCAATGTAAGGTGGACTAGGTCCACTATATTATTAAATAAGGCCCACTATGGTAGTTAGATATAATAAATGGGTAATTAGATATAATAAATATAAGAAGACTTCTTAGAAGGTTCTACTTCTAGAAGATTCCTCCTCTAGAATGTTCTTAGGTGATGGTAGCACTATATAAAGGGATTCAAGCAATGTAATGAGACATGAAGAGAAGTATTGTATTTGGAGCTGAAGCTCAATAGGAGGTTGCCCCCTCGAAGAGGCAACTGAACAAGAGAGGATCCCTTCCATAATAGGATCCATTGTATGGTGTTGCCCTACCTCAAGGGTTTGGTAATAATAAAGTGTGGTTTCTTCTATCTTGCTTTGTGGATCTATTGTGTATTTAGTATTTGTGGTGATTATATTTGTAGATCTATTTGATTCTTAACACATACCCAACATCCAACTGAGCTATGCCACATAAAAATTTTGAACTGCATGAAATTAAAAAATATAAACACATAACCTTTGTGGAACTTCATATATAAAACATAAACAAACAAACACATTATGTAAAATCACAAATTCATACTGAGATAACAATAATAATAGACATGCAACATATATAGGAAATACCCATAAACATATAGACAGTTATAACCACGCATAGGAGAAACCCATAAAACTAAACACATAAATAATAATATAGCATGCAAATTTATCACACAATTGGCACTTATCTTGGTAAGAATATCACCAACTGCATGCAAACGTTCCATGAACCTCCCAGCCTTAGACCACACTGCTCATCACTCTAAATAGTGGGTCACCCCTGAGTTGGGGCTAAACTCCACCCGGGTAAAGGGATTCCTAACCAGGCTAATGGATCATAGACAACAGGAAATTCTCTGTCACAGGTGCCTATTAACACTAACATCCTACAGTCCCTTATTCCCCACATACCCGTCCCACCCCAGGAAGTGCACCCCTTCTCTACTCAATAGTGCTTCAACTACCCCACTTCCTTTACGGGCTTCAACAATAGGCTGGTCAGGAAGTCTCAGAGCCCTGTAGCTATATTTTAGCACCTTCAGGAAAAAAATTCCTAGCAATTCTCTCGCTGGTAGAGAAATTGTTCACGGGCCTAACAACTTGCCTCTTCAATATCCCATGGGCTTAACAACCTGCTTCTTCAGTCCAACTCCCAAGATAACCCACTACTCAAAAAAACTGATGCAGGAGCATCCCTCACATCAAGCGAGCCAGCGCAGAAGGCAAGAGACAGCTGGACAAGCGCCAACACAACTTTTGAAAACACCTTGAAATTGTTGCGCAAACTTAAATATAGTCATTTAAGAAGGGCGCGCTTGTATATTGTAAATGGACCTTGAGCAGATAGCTCTCGTCCTTAGTAGGTAGATGACATTTAAGATAGTTAATGCAAGTAGATAGAAATTTAATTCTAGATTAGACTGTTTGAGAGTGCAAGAGGGAAACGAGATATAGACACCCTCATTGTGTATTGTAACATTATCAAGGAAGAACAAGAGCATGCAGAGAGCTTTGTAAGAACACCCATGTACATCAATTTGAATTAATAGAAGAAAGATTTGATTCAAATTCATGGTTTGTGTTGTTCTCTGTGTATTGATGTTGATATGCTCATGAATGTTTGCTTCCAGTTATACATTTTCTTTTATATGTTGTGTATATGATTTCATGTGTGAATTGAAGTCTGAGAGGAAGAAGGAATGAGTTCCAATTGTTTCTCTATTTGAGCCAGAGAATTCCTGCAAGGAGTGCAGTTGAAGTTTCCGGAAGGAGTGCGTTGACAGAGGGTTCAGATAGAGATATCTTTTGTTCTCATTCATCTAGAAGTGTAGACAGACACAGGAGCTGTGCAAGGAGTGCACAGGCTAAGTGAAGTTCCAAGGTTGTGAACCTGAGAGAAAAGTTTGAAGGACTACTGCTGCAGGTGTGCGCAGAGTCAAAAGGCTTCAACACTTGGTCGAAGTTGAAGGTTTGTCACAAGGAGTGCGTGCAAGAGGTTCCCTGAAGGAATTGAAGGTTGGGGAAAAACTCAGGAGGTATAGAACCTTGAGTAATCGCCAAGTGAAGGCATGGGAAGTTTGTGTCATAGGATGTTCAAGCAAGTGTCGTAGGTTTGCATGCAGAAGGACAAGTTTCGTGGAGGAAAAACTTGGTCATTCACAGGAAATCGCCAAAGAGGGACGAACGGGCGGAATTCTCCGAGCAAAATCCACGAATTCCCATGGGTCGTTAGATATTAAGGAGAAGCAGAGGAGATACGTGAGTATTTCCACAGGGTACAAAGCTCAGTACGGATAGAGTCATTGATCCAAGCCAGCCAGGGTCGTTGGATTATTCGTGAAATAGCATATCGGGATTTTGTGAGAAAAGAGTCAAATATTTGGCAACAGGAATCGCGATATTGTGATACGCGATATCCCGATGGATATGTAAATAGTGTGGGGCCACAGCTGATTCAGCGAGTGGAGGACAGGTGGCACAAGCTATCAGGGTTTCGTGGCGAGAAGTCTCGATACAATAGCATCAGGATTCGCAAAATCGCGAACCCCAAATTCTCGATAAAGGTGATGGGACATTGAAGGGTCAACTCGCACGCGTGTCAGGTAATCGGCATATCGAGGGTCGGGAGTCGGTAAAACGAAGTGTTTGACATCGCGAGTAGTGAAATCGTGATAGGAGAAGTCCCGATAGAGTAAGGGAAGGAGTCAGTGTTGACTTATATCGGTGTTCGGTGACTCGAGGGTGCAACACTCGATCATTGACCTCACGATACCGTGAAGTCCAATCTCCCGATTTGTAAAGAAGGGGGATCCCATGAAGAGTTCTCTGGGTGCATATTTTCTGATAGGGAAATTGAAGAGCTATTTTAAGAGTTCTTCAGGCCGAGGAAAGAGAAGATCCTGTGAGAGCGCGTGGACCTTCCAACCTGCGGGTGGTGAAGGGGCTACATTAGCTACCAAGTGGTATCAGAGCACAGAAATATTCTTTGCTTTCTATAGAAGAGAAGAGATTTCACCATGCCACTGAGAAGAGATAGATTGTCACCCGATCTAGAGGATAGGGAAGCTCAGCTAAGAAGAGGCAGACAGATGACTAATCCAGTCATGGAGAGACAGATGTGAGATCTCCGAGCTAGACTCGAAGACATGGAGACAATGCAAAGACGCACAGCTAGTGCAGGGGATCTCAGTGATTCTGAGAGAGAAGTTGAGGCTGAACGTGAGGAGGAAGTTGCAACCAAAGATGCATCAAACGAGTGTTTGATCAAAGCTATTGCCAGGATGGGTGCGAGAGCAAAGATGGACATTCCAATTTACGAGAGAAACTTGGATGTAGAGGAGATTCTAGACTGGATTAGAGCTCTAGACACATACTTCGACTACGAAGATGTCGACGAGGACAAGAAGGTCAATCATGTTGTCACATGCTTGAAAGGACATGCAGCGTTGTGGTGGGATGAACTACAAGCTGACAGATGCTGCAAGGGAAAGCAAAAGATCAAAAGCTGGGATCGGATGATCGTAAATATGAAAGAGAAATTCATCCCTAGAGACTATCAAATTACTCTGTTCAGGAGAATGCAGAACCTAAGACAGAAGTTGATGACAGTGAAAGAATACACTAAGGAATTCCATAGACTGAACATCAAGGCAGGTCATCGGGAGAGCGATGATGAGAAGGTAGCCAGATATATGAACAGCCTGAGATATGATATCCAGGATGAGATGAGCATGGTAACCATCTGAATGGTGGAAGATTCTTATATAATGGCTCTGAAAGCATAGGAGAAGTTGAGCTGAAAGAAGAGTCAGAGGGGCTGAGGCAAAAGTCAGCCCAGAGGAAAAACAGTTGCCCAGAACAAATTCCAGAAGCCCAAGGACGACTGGAAGAAACCTCAGACTCGTACTGGGCGAGGTAGAAGTTCACAGAGAGGGCCATATGCATAACAAAGAGGACAACATAATGAGCAGAGAGGAGATTATGCTGACAACAACACTTTTCCTCGTACTAGAGGTAGAGGAAGAGGAAGAGGTGGAGTAATCACATGCTTCACATGCGGAAAAAATGGGCACAATTCTTACGAGTGTCCAGAGAAAAAGAAGGAGACTGGGGAAGCTCACATCGCCGAAGCGTAGAGGCGGGATGTTGAGGTCAAAGATGCAGAAGGCGGAAGATTGTTCATGATGCGAAAAGTCCTTTTGACATCTGATAAAGAGGTGGAAAGTTCAGTCCAAAGGACCAGACTTTTTAGGACTTCTTGCAAGACCAAGGACAGGGTGTGAAAGGTCATTATGGATAGCGGTAGCATGGACAATCTCGTTTCAACCGAGATGGTACAGAAGATGGAGCTGGAGATGACTGATCATCCAAGCCCATATAGAGTTTTGTGGCTACAAAAGGGACATCATGTAACTGTCACAAAACAATGCTTGGTTGAATTTAAGATAGGTGGATATAATGATAAAATCTTGTGTGATGTTATTCCTATGGATGTTTGTCATCTATTGCTGGGTAGACCATGGCAATATGACAGGAATGTGATTCATGATGGGAGAATGAACACATACACCCTAGAAAAGAATGGGAGGACACACATGTTGATTCCGATTAAGGATAAGGAGGTGAAGCCGGAGGTAAGCAACACAGTACTTCTCATGAGTGGGAAGGAACTTCTTACAGAGGTTAAGAAGAAGGAGGATCCACAGTTCATTGTGGTCAGAAAGCCAAAGATTATTCTGACTAGCACAAGAGTGGATGATTTACCAGAGGAAATTCAGGAACTGCTGGAAGAGTTCACTGACATAATAGTGGACGAATTGCCTCGTTTGTTGCCACCAATCAAGAATGTGAGTCATCACATTGATCTCATACCAGGAGCCAGTTTTCCAAATAAAGCCACGTACAGATTGACGCCACAAGAGAATGAAGAGGTAAAAAGGCAAGTCCAGGAGTTATTGGACAAAGGTTTGGTCAGGGAGAGCTTGAGTCCGTGTGTTGTTCCAATAGTACTCAATCCAAAGAAAGATGGAGGTTGGAGGATGTGTACTGACTCAAGGGTGATTAATAAGATAACCATCAGGTACAGATTTCCATTGTCGAGGATGGATGATTTAATGGATTGCTTGAGTGGAGAAAAATACTTTTCAAAGATTGATTTGAAAAGTAGATATCACCAGATTCGCATGAGAGAAGATGATGAATGTAAGACAACATTCAAAACAAATGAAGGGTTGTATGAATGGCTTGTTATGCCATTTGGCTTAACAAATGCACCAAGTACCTTCATGAGGTTGATGAACGAAGTCCTGAGGGAGTTCATCGGGAAGTTTGTCATTGTGTATTTGGATGACAAACTGGTTTACAGTAAAATAGTAGCAGAGCACTTGAAGCATTTGGGTACAGTGATGAAGAAATTACAGCAGGAGAAACTATTGATAAATATGAAGAAATCCTCATTCATGAAGATAGAACTCATTTACTTGGGGTTTGTTATTTCTGCAAATGAGTTGAGGATGGATCTAGATAAAGTAGAAGTGATTAAGAATTGGCCATCACCCAAGAATATCTTTGAGGTGAGAAGTTTTCACGGATTGGCTAGTTTCTACCAAAAATTCATCAGGAATTTCAGTGGAATTAGCACAGCAATGATGGATACAGTGAAGAAGTGGCATAAGTCTTTTCACTGGACTGAAGAGGCCGAGAAAAGCTTCAATCTGTTGAAGAGGAAGATTACAGAACAACCAGTTTTGGTGTTGTCGGATTTCCTGAAGACATTTCAGGTGAAATGTGATGCAAGTGGATTTGCAATAGGGGCAGTCTTAAGTCAAGAAGGCAAGACAATCGCATATTTCAGCGAGAAGCTGAATGAAGTGAAAGTGAAGTACTCCACATATGATAAGGAATTTTATGCCATCATTCAGGCATTGAAAAAGTGGAGGCACTATTTGATTCCAAAGGAATTTGTTTTGTATAGTGATAACCATGCATTACAGTTTGTGACTCAGCAGGAGAAGTTGAATCAGAGACATGTTAAATGGGTTGAGTATATGCAGAATTACACTTTTGTCATAAAGCATATTTATGGTACTACTAAAAAAGTTGTTGATGCTTTGAGCAGGAAGTGTTTGATATTGCAGGAATTCAGAGTCAAGACGTTAGGTTTTGAGGATCTCAGGGACATGTACACAAATGATCAGGATTTTTGGGAAGCATATGAAGCGGCTAAGAATCCAGTTCTCAAAGACAGAAGCCCGTGGATAGAATACATGATCCAGGAAGGATTTTTTTTCAGAGGCAATCAACTATGTATCCCGAATTGCTCCATGAGGGAGAACTTGCTGAAGGAGAAACACAGTGGAGGATTGGCCGGACACTTCGGTCATGACAAAACATTCGCAAAGTTGAGTGAGTCATACTTTTGGTCGGGAATGCGAACAGATGTCAGGAAGTTCATGGACAGATGTAGAATTTTCCAGCAGTCAAAGAGAAGAAAATAGAATGCGGGATTTTATCAACCATTTCCCATACCCGAGAGGCCGTGGGATGCGATTAGCATGGATTTTGTATTGGGGTTGCCAAGAACACAAAGAGGTTGTGATTCAATCTTTGTGGTCATGGATAGATTTTTCAATATGGCACACTTTATTCCATGTCAGAAAACCAGTGACGTGACTCACATTGCTAATCTGTTTTTCAAGGAGGTCATTCGACTTCATGGGTTGCCCAAGAGCATAGTTTCGGATTGAGATACGAAATTCATAGGGCATTTCTGGAGAACCTATGGAAGAAGTTGGGAACTAACTTATTGTTTAGTTCATCTTATCATCCTCAGACGGATGGATAGACAGAATTGGTCAGCAGAAGTCTGGGAGACTTGTTGAGAAGCTTGGTGATAGAACACCACAGCCAGTGGGACACCATATTACCACAGGTAGAGTTTGCGTACAATGACTCAGTGAATCAGAGCACAGGCCAAAGTCCATTTCAGATTGTATATGGCATGTAGCCGAGAGGAGTTTCTGAACTGAGGGATTCAGAATAGACTACGACTAGAAGTGCTAATGTAGAAAAATTTGCAGAGGCGATGAAAGAACTTCACAGCCAGGTGAAGGAGCGATTACAGAATTCAAGTCAAGAGTACAAGCGTAGAGAAGATCAACATATGAGACAACTTCAGTTTGAAGTTGGTGATCTGGTTCTGGCACATCTAAGGAAAGAAAGGTTCCCGAGGGGAAACATACAACAAACTGAAGATGAAGAAAATCATACCATGCAAGGTCTTGAGAAATTTTGGGACAAATGCTTACGAGACTAAATTACCCGATGGAATCAAAATTTCTCCGATATTCAATATCTTGTATTTGTACCCATATAAAGCTGAAGGAGAAGGGACTGGGACTGAGCATCCAGTGATCCAGTGGATGAAACAGATGCCATTTGCAGAGAAGCCACATATGGAATGCATACTGGACAAGAGGGTTGGTAAGAAGACCAGAAGAAAAGAATACTTTGAGTATCTGGTCAAGTGGAAGAACCATCCAGTTGAAGATGCCAGCTGGGAGACTGAAGCAAAGATACAGAAGCATGGATAGACCGTGCAGGAGCTCATGGATAGGAGCCCATGAAAAGTTTCAAGCGAGGGAGTATGATGCAGGAGCATCCCTTACATCAAGCAAGCCAGCGCGGAAGGCAAGAGACAGCTAGACAAGCGCCAGCACAACTTTTGAAAACACCTTGAAATTGTTGCGCGAACTTAAATATAGTCATTTAAGAAGGGCGCACTTGTATATTGTAAATGGACCTTGAGAAAATAGCTCTCGTCCTTAGTAGGTAGACGACATTTAAGATAGTTAATGCAAGTAGATAGAAATTTAATTCTAGATTAGACTGTTTAAGAGCGCAAGAGGGAAACGGGATATAGACACCCTCATTGTGTATTGTAACATTATCAAGGAAGAACAAGAGCATGCAGAGAACTGTGTAAGAACACCCATGTACAAATATTTGAATTAATAGAAGAAATATTTTATTCAAATTCATGGTTTGTGTTGTTCTCTGTGTATTGATGTTGATATGCTCATGAATGTTTGCTTCCAGTTATACATTTGCTTTTATATGCTGTGTATATGATTTCATGTGTGAATTGAAGTCTGAGAGGAAGAAGGAATCAGTTCCAATTGTTTCTTTATTTGAGCCAGAGAATTCTTGCAAGGAGTGCAGTTGAAGTGTCTGCAAGGAGTGTGTTGACAGAGGGTTCAGATAGAGATAGCTTTTGCTTTCATTCATATAGAAGTGTAGACAGACACAGGAGCCGTGCAAGGAGTGTGCAGGCTAAGTGAAGTTCCAGGGTTGCGAACCTGAGAGAAAATTTTGAAGGACTGCTGCTACAGGTGTGCACAGAGTCAAAAGGCTTCAACACTTGGTCGAAGTTGAAGGTTTGTCACAAGGAGTGTGTGCAAGAGGTTCCCTGAAGGAATTGAAGGTTGGGGAAAAGATCAGGAGGTATAGAACCTTGAGTAATCACCAAGTGAAGGCATGGGAAGTTTGTGCCATAGGATTTTCAAGCAAGTGTCGTAGGTTTGCATGCAGAAGGACAAGTTCCGTGGAGGAAAAACTTGGTCATTCACAGGAAATCGCCAAAGAGGGATGAACGGGTGGAATTCTCCAAGCAGAATCCATGAATTCCCGTGGGCCGTTAGATCTTAAGGAGAAGTAGGGGAGATACGTGAGTATTTACATAGGGTACAAAGCTTAGGGCGGATAGAGCCGTTGATCCAAGCCAGCCAGGATCGTTGGATTCTTCGCAAAATCGCCTATCAGAATTTTGTGAGAAAAGAGTTGAAGATTTGGCAACGGGAATCGCGATATTGCGATACGCGATATCCCGATGGCTATGTATATAGTGTGGGGCCATAGATGAGTCAGTGAGTGGAGGACAGGTGGCACAAGCTATCGGGTTTTCGTGGCGAGAAGTCCCGATACAATAGCATCGGGATTCGCGAAGTCGCGAACCCTGAATTCCCGATAAAGGTGATGGGACGTTGAAGGGTCAACTCACACGTGTTTCAGGTAATTGGCATATCGGGGGTCAGGAGTCAGTAAAACGAAGTGTTCGACATCGCGAGTAGCGAAATCACGATAGGAGAAGTCCCGATAGAGTAAGGGAAGGAGTCAACGTTGACTTATATCGGTGTTCGGTGACTCGAGGGTGCAATGCTCGATCATTGACCTTGCGATGCCGTGAAGTCCGATCTCCTAATTTGTAAAGAAGGGTGATACCATGAAGAGTTATGTGGGTGCATATTTCCCGATAGGGAAATTGAAGAGATATTTTAAGAGTTCTTCAGGCCAAGGAAAGAGAAGATCCTATGAGAGCACGCAAACCTTCCGACCTGCGGGTGGTGAAGGGGTTGTGTTAGCTACCAAAAACTATGGTTATGGATACAATTCAAGTACAATGATAGGAAGGTACGCATGATAGCTCAGTGACTTCATGAATGATGATGGAATAATGGTTGTATCATGGAAATATTGATGGGAAATGAACTAAGTCCCAAAAATATGTATGCATGTCCCCAACTTGACACTTGTCATGTTGGGAGCTACTTTGGCCCACTTGTCCCCATCCTTAGAACTTAGGATAAACTAATTATCCATACTTTATATTAAACAAATATTAATATAATATTCCTGTTTGTCTTAAGATCCCTAGCTTATCCCCTTTTCCTTAACTTTTAGCCCCCACCCTTTCCCTAACTAGTGGATTTTAGTCCCCCATACTCTTTTATTGTGGTCGGTCTATGCGCAGTGATGTATTTTATATTAATGATGAGACATATACAAAAGTAGGTGCATTGGCCTTTAACATCTAGGCTCTCTAGCCTAATAATCACAAAACTGGCTCACCGGCCTATAAAATGCAACATATACACAAAGGCTCCCTAGCCTCAAAATCATATGCACTTAAGTTGTTGCGCGTGGTATCCTAGAATGTGCACACTTCCCCATTTTTCTATGCAGTACATGTGTGCACTATGCCATGAAAGGTGCGTACAAAAATGATATTAAAAAACTCACCAGCTTAAGTACTTTTTCATTTACATTACAATTGGGTTCGACCTAGGGATATTACAACTAGTCATATTGGGGACTCATCATAAACCTCTACTAGTCATGTTGAATGTTTTTCACCAGCCACTGCAAGTCATGTTGGGGGAATTTATACGATTGAGAAGCCTAGATGTGTAAAACATAATCCCAAGTTATTTTGTAGGCTTTGCAAAGGAGATCACCTTACTCGTTTGTGTGTTGCTACTGTTGTGGTACAAGAAGCATGGTGCTTTCCCGGGGGCCCTTTGGGTTCTGATTCATCTTTTGTTTCCCAACCTTGTTTGGTTGATACAAAGGTCATGTCGATGCAATATTCAGCTGAAACCACTCTTATTTTGGGAGATAATGTGTCTCTTGACCTTGTTTTCTCGCATCCTATTCAACCAGCGGTCGTGCTGATGCAATCTTCGACCGACACCACTCTTGGTTTGGGGAGTGATGCATCTCTTGACCTTGTTTTATTGCATACTTTTAACCAAAGTTTGAATAATTGGTCATGTCGATGCAATATTCAGTCAATCCCACTCTTATGTTGGAGAGTGAAAAGTATAAGGAAGTGACATTGTCGATGCAATATTTAGTCAATCCCACTCTTCTTTTGGAGGGTGATGTGTATTTCAACCACGTCCTTAGAATTTTTAGTCTGGTACCTTATGAACAAGGGATCCTTCCACTCTCTTAGAGTATGCTCCCTCCAAGTATTAGGATGATTTACTTTGATTGGAATGATATTGTAGAGCCTCGACTTCCTTCTTCTACACCCTTCCAGATAAGGGGAATTATTCGATATATTGTAGATAAGGTAACCTCTACAAGTATTTTATCCTCCTTGACTTGGAAAGATTTGGGTTTTCCCAATCTTGTGTCAGCTATATTTGAGTTGCTAAATTTTGACAGAAGTCTTGCACGTGAGCCTTGGCCTACCCCATCATATGCTTCTTAGAACAACATTCCCAAGTCTTGTTTAAGCTCTTTTTCTACTCTCTCAAAAAGAAAAAATATTGTTGAGTGAACTTTTCTCTTTCACACTCATAAATTGGATTTGAAAGGATGTCTATTTCATGTAAGTTTAACCTTTTTTTGGACCAAGTAGACTAATTTTGAAAAAGGAATAATCTAGTCACTAGTGGCTAGAAGAGTTCTCTTGGGTATTGGTTTATACTTTTTCGGGCCTAGGGGACTAAATTTATGAAAAATGACATTCTTTGGATTTAAGTTGTAATTTCATCTCATTCTCTTGCTTGTAGTATTGATCCTATTGTTGGTTCTCGATTTCGCATTATAAGCCTATCACCTCAACAATTTGCATCATCATCCAAGCAGAGCCTTGTTTATATCCTTTGCATCTTGACACCCCATACCCCAAGAGGAAACATTCCCCCGAGTGTCCATATCCTGTGTGAACCTCCTTTCATTGAACATAGGTATGTTCCATTGTTGAAACTAGTTTCTTACTAACAACACTCTTTTCCTCCTCTATATCATATCATTCATTTGACTATGAAAAAAAAAAAGATGGGCGAGAAAAGAATATTATCTCATGTTGCTAGCAGTCATGTTTCCTTTGAATAGAGAAAAAACTTTTGAGTCCACTTATCATCAAAATTTTGGGTTTATCATGACCTTAGGAAGCTTATCTTGTTACTTAGAGTTTACTCCCTGGACTAGTTACTCTTCCAGTCTCTATGGAGATTTTGATTGGTGACTCCTACATCACAAAGTTTCATCATTAAGTCCATGCTTCCAAAGTCATCAATATGTCTCATGCTCTTGTTCAAAGCATGTCTATCAGTGTGTGTCGGTAATTTCTCAGAACTCTTGACTTTGCATGTCATCCATACCCTCAGAGTGTCTCATAATTACATGAAGTTGTAGTCTTTCCATGCATCCTAGTCCTACTTTCCTTATGGGTAGGTAACCTTGAACCCAAAAGTCAACATCTCCTCATCGATCACTGAATGGGGGGTTTCCCTTGTGTTCAACGGAAAGAAATATATGTACATAGTGAGATTCGTGCAGTATCTTGGATGCCATTAGCCTTATTGGTCATTTTTGTGCCTTTGTCGATGATTTTCCTTATTGGCTTCTATTCAAAGGGTCTTTTTGTGCACTACTTGCATTTGATGCATGAAAAAGACACATAGGATCATTGGTTAGTGAACATGTTCTTTGTATGAGTTCCTCCAAATCATCAAGTTCATGCTTTGTACCTCATGTTGAATGATGAGAGATTCCTTAATGCTCTCCTTTCATCGGGTCTCCTTCCATAGACTTCATCCCATCTATTCTAGAAACAAGACCTAGATTCCTATGAGTACCTAAAGGCTTGTAGTAATTAGTGGCAGGTTCTCTCGCCATTGACAGTTTGGAATACATCAATGTATATTGATTGATGGATTCTTCAAGTGTTCAACTTGAACACCTTTATTCACACTTGTAATAATGTACTCGGTGGCTTGATACCTACTTTCATTATCGGTAGGCTGTCTCACATTTGTTAACAATATACCTTAATGATCGATTATCAAACGAAGTCTCATTGTGTTTGACCTCAACTCCTTTATTCACATGATGTAGACTTGCACCTTTGTCAGATCATGTAGAAGACTAGAACACATTAGTTCATAGTTGCATCTTTCCTGAATTATTGCTATCATTCATTGGACCATTACCTATATGACTTCACTGATCATGGGAGATCAGATTGTACTCCATTGCATACAAATATCTTCAGATTGATTTTGAGATTGGTTTTCACTGGGCCTTGTTCATGACTATGACAACTTATGGAATGTATCTAAATTTTTATTTCCTATTCATGGCCATGAACATCTGTTTGGTATATTTCCACATGGATCTGTAGTGTAATTCGACTTGGCATTCATGTGTGAAAAGTCAATATGGATTGTAATATTCGTATGAGAAACTAGTTCGTCCAGCTAGGTCTCCATTACTCCACTTATGTGAATTATAATATATTTGGGCCATCTTAGATACTCCTCTGACCTCACACATTAGGGGGCATCTATTATAGAAATATTTTCCTCACCTTATGCAAACTTTCTCAAAGGCCTTTTCCCACTTCCCTATGCAGACTTGAAGTCCCTTTTTGCAGTTCTTAGAGATAAAAATTGTATTTTTTCACATATACGTGCCCTAACAACTATACATCATGCATATATGTAAGTTGCACCATTACAAACCACGTACATTGGGTTTTGTGCCCAAAATTAAAAAATGGTGTTGGGTTTCCATGTCACTTCATAGATCCATGATCCTGGACCTTCCATATACTGGAAACGTTTCGACTCAACCCTTCAGTTCCATTTGAAAGATATAAATGGTCCATATCCAAGCTGTGGAAAAGAGGAGAATAATTCAACTTTAAGAGAAAAGTTACTCTAGAGAAATTATTCACTTCATATTGAGTCTGCATCCCTTTGTCCTTTTAAGACTGGACACATTGTTCATCCCCCAAGCTCTTCCCTATTTGATGGAGAAACTCATTGTCTCTCTTATATGAGCTTGCCTTTGGTGGAGGATTGAAGTTGTGGAGGCCCAGCTAGAAGGGACTTAGTTTCTCGGTTATGAACGTGCGGACATGGAAGTTTGTCATTCATACACTTTTGTTGATTATATTTTAATAGAAATACTCTTTTCTCGTCCAATTAATGTCTTGCAAATATTTGAATTGTTATTCCATGGGCGTATTTTTTATGAATATTGATGGATTATGCTATTGAATGTGCTAACTTGATGTATTATCACCATATTCTTGCGTATATTGGTTGTTGAGGAAAATTTGCAGGTGTATTGATTTGAGTCAAGTGCTCAAAAGTGGACTTCATCAAATGTATGGACGATGTAGTATATTTATCTTGTCTTGTTGGCATATTTGTTTATATAGCATACTTGAGATTAGAGTTGATTTTTGTAGTCATTTCCATCTGTTGTGGTTTACCCCATGCCATAAAGTGATTTTCCTCATAACACTCAAAGAGAACTCAAGTACTAGAAGATATTCTCAGATGTCAAAGGTCACCCTTCAATAAACCAGGCCTTGGATACATTGGTGAGACCTCATGCAAAGAATATGAAAATTCCAATACCAACAAGAGCATTGGAGAGAGAGGAAGATATACATAGTAAATAAAGAAATTTGAAGTGAAGTGTTCTAGGTTTCTAGAAAAGAATAATGAATAGAAGGCTAAGAATTATGTAGAAATTCTCAAAGGGATCATGGTCGGGAAGAGTCAAACAAGAATGAATGCAGAAGAAGTGTACCCCCAAGAAGAAGAATCATCAATCATTGTGAAGGAAAAAAAAAAGAGAAGATCGTGATCATCTAAGGCATGAATTCAAAAGGACCGCATCACAAAGAGGATCACTTACTTCCAAGTATCAAAGTTTATTTCCTGGTTATTTTTTTACTTGTAATAACTTTGTACATAAAGTTGTAGATTGCATATCATATGGAATAAATGTTCAAGTAAGAGATGATTATGTGCCCCCCTACAATATTGAATGTTACAAATGCAACATCTATGGACATATAGC
>ML846305.1:66570-84583 GCA_009831015.1 Picea engelmannii
CGTTTTCATAACTCATCACCATGAAGGTATGAAGAGGTTAGTTGATAGTTATGAGGCATATCATTGGCACACTTTTGAGGTAGATATTCATGTTTGTATAGAGCATGGATATATTCAATATAGATTCACGAATGTGTACTTGTTGCAGACTTACAAAGATTGATTTGAAGATAGACAAGAATGTGAACATATTTAGCGAGAGAAGCATAAATATGCAGTGATTAGTTGTAGAAAATTTGAAGAAGGTCTCATAATAGTGAAGTGTCATAATTGTGCGTAGTTGAGTAGTAGATTCATGGACAATTGTTTTACATATGAACATCGATGAATTCATGAGATATTTAGTAGGTGGAATAATCTAGTCATAGAAAGGAAAGTTGTGAGAGGCACAACAAGACAGGGGAAGAGAAACCATCAAAGAATTTATACTATCAAGAGGATATTTTTGAATATGTCATTGATGTGATACATGACAAGCCATGAAGACTTGAAGTCAAGTGGTCAAGTAACTTTGAAATTAATTATTTTAATATAGGTCAGTGGATTACACCAAGAAGTACCAATGGACAAGAAGCCCCGGAAGAAAGGATATAAATCATATACAAGAAGCCCCATATTGATCTACATGACATATTGCAAACAAGACAGAGGAAGAGAGAGAACAAAAGTAGTAGAGAAATATCAGAAGAAAAGAAGAAAGGGGTAGAGAGATTTTCAAAAGAATTTATACTATCAGGGAAGTCACCCTTTCCATTGATTTCAAAGGGGGGAGAGAAAGTTCAAAACAATGAAGACAGGGGGAACAAGCATGAAGATAGGGGGAGAAAGCATGAAGAAAGGGGAAACAATGATCACATAAGGATTATGCATATTTCCATCAATTCCAAAGAGGGAGATAATTGGAAAGTTAGTTTTCATTGATGTCAATGTTGGAAAGTTGGTTGTCATTAATGTCAACCCTAGAAGAATCCCCGAAGAAAAGTTGGAAGTCTCTAGAAGTAATGTATGTGTTTGAAGAAGTATCCATCCCATTATGGTGCAAATTTAAGCATGGAACTCATGGGAATATTATTTGAATAAGTCTAGAACAATCCCTTGAAGTATGTTTAAGTGGTTAAGTAGTTATGAAGCCCCAGAGGAGTGGTCATGAAGCCCACAAATTGATTGGAGAAAAAGAGGGTGAAGTACACTGCAAATGGATGAAAAACTCTCATAGATGGATGTTACTCATCATGTCACTTCCAATGGTGGGTGGTACCCCACGTGATTCATCATGGTTGAGAAGTTATAAACTCTTAAAGATGAATCCCCCAAGTATGGTTAAAAATCCCCTAAATGGTTGCAACAAGAAGTTATAAGTTGGCCCCAAAATCAGGAAAAGAAGAAAATTTGTTGCAAATAAGAAGTTACAGGTCATCCCTAAATTCAAATAAAACATTTACTTGAAAGGGTATAAATACACATAAAATATCCTCTCATTATGATAAAGAAAGTATGTCATCTCTTAGTGAATCTGAGGTATCGAATCTAAGGTATTGGAGGAGTGTGATGAAGGAAGTCTCAAAGTCGCATATTGGATAAGGTTTTTTGGTAACTCTAATAGAGAAGACCCTTGTGGGTCAAGTCTAGGGTTTCCTATGAGGCCCCCATAGTTTTCACAACACTCTTCAAGAGAGGAACCACTAGTTTCCCATTTTTGTTGAGTGAGGATGAGGAAAGTTTGAGGAAGGGTTTGAAGATGGTTCTATCTTCTTGATGATGAAGTTGAGTAAGGTCTGATGGTTTGAGATTATATGCATCAAGTTGTTACATGATTAAAGGTATGCATTTATGTATGTTTTAGTTTTTATATCTTAGAGTCATATCATGGAGGTGTTTGGAACATGGCTAGAGGCATAGCTTGGTGATTTTGGACATATGATTTGAGAAAAATGGCACATGCTTTGTTGTACATTTTGGAGATCATGGATTATTCTTGTTTCACATCTTAGAGATTTTGGTACATGCTTGCAACATATTTTGGAACATACCTTTGGCACATGGTTAATTCTTGTCTTGATGGGTATGGTACATGGTTTGAAGCATATGATGGATGTTTTGGCACATGCTTAAGGCATGTTTTGGAACATGGTTGAGGTTTGTTTCTTGGATATTTTAGTACATGTTTGAGGCATGCCTTGGAGGTTGTTTTGGCATATGATAGATATATTGGAGGTATTGACACATGATTGATGTATATGTCGACATATGGTTTGATGCATATCATGGGGATTTTGAGCACATGATATGGATATGATCTTGGTGATATTGGCATAAGCTTTATGTGGTTATTGGGATGGATATAGTTTTGATGAAGATGATGTATCAATATCAATGAGAGTTATAATGACAGGTTGAGTTTGGTTTTGATGATGATGATGATGTATCAATATTAGTGACAATCATAATGACAAGTTGAGTTTGGTAATTTTGATGATGATGATGATGGTGTATCAGTATCAATGACAGTTATCGTGATAGATTGAGTTTGGTTTTGATGATGATGATGATGATGTATCAATATCAGTGGCAGTTACAATGATGGGTTGATTTTTGGTTTTAATTATGATGATGTATCAGTGACAACGATAGTGACATGTTGACTCTACCTTTATATTTCAGGGAGGAAGGAAGGGGCAAGGAAAGGGGGTTGTAGCCTCCTTCTAGTTGGAGCCAAAAAAACTAGGGAGTCATAGCTTCCTTTAGGTTGGATCCTTGTTGGAGAAGGATATTTTAGGACCAGTTTTGGGAATCACACAGTAGTAAACCACACAAAAAGTTGGCTAAGAAATAGTGTGCACAGAAGAAAGTAATATGGTTAGCGCATTTTCAAGGGCCAGTGCGCGTAGAAGGAAAAAGTTAGTTAGAAGTAGTTAGATATTTTGGTCCATTTTATAACGAGCTAAGACCTAGTGTCAATGTTTAAATATGTAATGTTTTTTTGTTAGAAGGTTTAAAGTAATAGAGGTGAGGAGTGAGGTAGAATAAGCTAAGTGTGTATTATATGCGCGAACAACAAGGAAATTTTGGGGTATAACTGATACATTATGTATGAGCACAGTGCACACCTTTTGTAATAAATGATGTTGAATAATAATATAAGAAGCCTATCATTATGGATGTAGACTAGTTTGGGGTGAACCATGTTAAATATTTGTGTTATGATGTATGTTGTTTCATGATGCGTTTTTTTTTTTTTATAGTGCACATATAATGTATGGATGGTTAATATGAATATGTTATATTCTCTATTCATTCTGTGCATAGAATATATGAATGAAATTTAAGTGAATGGTCAGGATGAATGCCTCATATTCCCCCATGACTATCGAAAGAATAATCTAAGTGTGCACTGTATGCAAGAATGACAAGGGAATTTTTGGGTAGAACTAAGACATTATGTATGAGTGCAGTGCACACCTTTTGTAATGAATGATTGTTAATAATAATATAAGAATCATGTCGTTGTGGGTGTAGCCTAGTTTTGGATTAACCACATTAAATATTTGTGTTATGATGAATGATGTGTCATGATATGTTTCTTTTATGTTTTTTTTATGGAACACATATAATGTATGGATGGTTAATATGAATATGTTAGATTCTCTCTTGATTCCATGCATAGGATATATGAATGAAAGTTAAGTGAATGGTCAGGATGAATGTCTCATGTTCCCTCATGACTATGGAAACTTGGTTCCTGCAGTCCCCATAGGTACCTTGGGTGACACTTCACCTGATTTTGGGTGATTCTGAAAGGGCCGATATCTTTATGGTTTATTTGGTGATTTAATGTTGAACCCCGGGTCTTCCCATTGCATGGCCACAAATGGTTTTTTTATTGGGACTGAGATCTATGATTGAGGGGAATGTGGAGACCTACTAAGGAGTATATTGGACATGAAGGAGATAGATTTTTTTGTAGATAAGAATAAGAATCTACAGATCAGTGTAGAGAAATAGATATAAAGGTATATGTTTATAGATTTGCATGAAATTTTCTATGTTGATTTTCCAAATATTTTAGTGGAGTCGATCGAGAGATTAGTTGAAAAGAATAGAAGATTTTACACTGTTGTTCCAAAAAATTGGACTCATGAGTTAACTTGGAAATTCAATACTATAAGTAATCGGGTATCACCTACTATTAATTTATGGTTGGATAGTATATTAGGAGGTTACATTAATGAATTCTCTATAGATTGTACTCAGTCGTATAGTGTTTCTAAAAGGGAATTATTTAAGGAACCACATGGAAGATACTTGAAGTCACTATCTACTTGCATTAAGATGTTGTTGTGTGATAAGGGGGTTATGAATATGGAATCTGATTTCCCTAGTAGCTAAGTGCTTTCACGCATAAGGGAGACTTGGGGCTAACCAGGGAATGGTCTTATTATTTCACGAAAGAATGAATCAGGAATGGATGGGATGATGATACCAAGAGAAGAAGAAGGTGAAATAGAAGAAGAGATTGGAGTATTGCCCAGTGGTAAGAGATTTAGGCTGAATAGGAAGAGGATTGTGGTTGATAAAGAGGAGAAGAAAAATGAGTTTGAAGAGAGAGACATTGGCATAATACTCCATATCATACTTCGCATAGAAGGTCATCTCAGTACAGTAAACGAATATCCAACTTAGGCCAAACTCTTCGTCGAACCCACAACCCCTTGTGCTTCTCCAAAGTGTAAGGAAACTTTGTCAATTGTATTTAGAAAGGGAAGTAAGGATAATAGTCAGAAAAGTGGAAGTAGTATAGTAACCCAACTTCATATACGATCACCCAAGAGGAATACTACATAGAATACGATGGTAGGAGTAGATCCCACTTTAATAATTCCTTTCTTTCATGGGGCAGGGTCGAAAGATCAAAAACAACATTTGTTCATTTGTGAGATAATATGGATTGTGAAGAACATTCGAGATGATGATGAAAATATTGTGTAGTTGGAAATGACATTTAGAGACCATGTGTTACTATAGTACATGAAATATTAGGCTACTACACTTATGGGACAAACTAGAACATTGGTAGATGTAAGTCAATCTTTATTAAAAGAGTTCTAGAAACCTAAGCCTGAGTTGATGTGCATTACAAAGGTGAAGGAGATCAAGAATACAATGAATGAATAAGTGTGGGATTATGATCAAAGATTCAATATAATAAAGGATCGGTTGACATTCCCAATTCTAGATGAATATCATAGGGAGTGGTTTATTGCAGGATTGTTTCCGCATATATTCTACCCCTTGACACAATAGAATATTGTGTTGCAATCAGAAGCCCTAGAATTGATATCAAATTGGAAGCATCCCCTATAGGATAAAATGGCACAAGGATGGATCAAGTTCAGTCACAGTTAGTAGCATTGACTATTCAGTTGTAGGAACTTGCGAAAGGAAAAGAAAATCATGAGGAAGTTTGGTGTGTCACACGTAGAACATAATGTCATAATAAGAATGAATGTCCAACTTTTTAGTAGTATTTGAATACATGAGCTTCTAATTAATTATGGGTATGGTGCAAGATTTGCAAGATGATGGGTCACCACCGTACTGCTTGTTCATTGATGTATAAATATCATGGCACTACAATAAACTTGCTTTGTAATTTTTGTGAGTCAATGGGACATGAAGAGAAGTATTTTTCGTGCATTTGATTTGATGAGAGAGAACACCTCAAATTCATACAAAGTCGAGGGAGAAGAATCCAAAGGAGGATATCCACAATATAATTCTCCAAGAGGTTATAATTAAGGAGGAAGAGGAGGTTTCAAGGCCATAGAAGAGGAGGATTTAGTAGAGGAATAGGACCAATTATATGTTATAGTTGTAATCATCCTGGACATTTGGCACAAGACTGTATGAATCCATACACTATGTGCACATACTGAAGACAATTATACCATGCAATAAATGATTTCCCATAGTTGACCACAAAGTGGAAATAAAAGAGGAACCTGAATGTACATATGATAGTAGCAGAGGCACCCAATAGACAACCAAAGATAGCAGTGGTTAAACATGGAGGAACAAGAACTGCAGATGATGTGATGGATCAAGGAAATAGGATCCACCAGTGGCTCAAGAAAGAAACATAACCTCTTCCATTGTTTGACCCTAGAAAGGAGAAAGATATGTATGCGCAAGCAAGGAAGGAAGTGATAGGAGAAGAATGGATAGGATCAAATTCGACCATGCCACATTTATATGATAGACCGCCAATATATGATATGCCACCATTCTATGACCATTCAGAAAGGAAAGTTGAGAAGGTAAGCACTTTGAATTTTTTTCTAAAACGTTGTTTAGAGCTAATGAAGGATGAGTCTTATTTGAGTATGTTGCATGTAATGAATGACCATTATGCCCAAGATAAAGGGATACCTTTCTCACACCAAGTAGTTAACAAGGTGCACTGCAAGAAAAGAATGAATAGGGAGTTTCGACTCAATGTGTAGATAGGAGACTATGAAATGGATAATACTATTTTGTATCTAGGTTTTGATATGAATTTCATTCTGAAGAAGACCTAGGAAATGATGGGTAAAAAAAATTTGATCTAGCCGACCATTTAGTTTAGTTAGAAAATTAACATAATATTATTCAAAATGGAAGGCTGACATGGTTAAGTGTTAGTATTGATGGAGTGTGAAACTTGGCTGATTTTGAAGTGATCAAGATAGTGGATGGTAGCACCCCTTACCCAGCAGTACTTGGACTTGATTGGGCCTTTGGAAACTAGACTATCATTGATCTGAAGAAGAGACAGATGATATTTTAAGTAGAATACTTGAAGGTTATTGTGTCATTGGATCCTACTAAAGGAAGAAGATATGTAGAACTAGTAAAGGGAGAAGATCTTGATAACCTGTATAATATGACTATGCATATGGATGATTATGTGAATCCTATAGCTGGTGGTGTACTTAGTTGGATAATTATTAGTTCATGTGTGTCAGATTCATAAGAAGATTTGGAGAATTGACAACAAATATTACATTAATTGTCTACAAGGAAATGTACTCGGATCGCCCACACATTGCAATGGATTGGAATTGAGGTATGTAGGATTGTAATTGGTGTAGCTTATTTTATAAGATAATTTGAATTGAAAATATCATATCAACAGAGATTACTAGCTTTAGACATCACACTGAAAGTGACTCTGACAAGATGGTGGGATGCACATAAGGATGGAATAAGAGATTGGGAAAAATGCATAAAAGGTATTACAAGTCAAGTTCAGGACAGAGAAAGAATATGCTATGAAAAAGTATACATGATTGAGTTATCTGATAGAGCACGTTACACAGTGCATTGAGACATGGATTAAAGTACCTAGGAAATAATGGGCGCACTTGTTTGTACACACCTTGGACACAATCCCAAAGAATTGGTATTTAGAGCTGGAAGTGGGTAGAGAAACAATGGATTGGGAAGAATTAACTCATAATTTCAAGGTCCTTTGATTGACTCAACTTTGTAGGTCATCAAGAAAAATATTTTTACATCATAAGACTCGATAGAACTAGTAACTATATGTAGTATGCATAGATATTCTACGATAGTTGAAGAATTTTTGCTATGTTATAATGTTGTTGAAAAGGACAAAGAGCAGGACGAAGATCTAAGAAATGTGAAAATAACATAAATTGAAGAAGAGTGCACAGTAGAAGGACCAAAACTTGAATCTTATGTGTATGATAACCCATTGAGAATGAACAAAGTAAATATTGGTACTTGAGAAAGCCCAAATTTGCGAACATAATAGACTATTGGAATGATGAAACTGTTGAGAAGATGATTGATTTACTACAAAAATATCAAGATCTATTTCTGACTACTTTTTCAAAGATGAAAGGGATTGTTGGGGAGTTAGGAGAGATGAATATTCCATTTAATATAGATGTTAAATCAGTGAGGTAGAGACTGGTGTATAAGTAGAAGGTGAAAGAAAAGATAAAAAAGATGTTGGAAGATGGAATTATTGAACCTGTTGCAAAATTAGAGTGGTTTATTCCAATGGTAGTTCAAGATAAGAAGATATGAGGGATCATAATTTGTGTATATCTAAGGAAATTAAATGATGTTTTCTTAGATTATTTGTTTCCTACTCCATTTACAGATGAAGTGTTGGAGAATGTAGGAGGAAAAAAAATTATTCATTCACTGATGGATTTTCAGGATATCATCATATCAAGATTGCACAGGAATATAGATATAATACTACATTTGTGACAAAATGGGGATGTTACCAATACACAATGATGCTTTTTGGATTGAAGAATGCACCAACAATATTCTCTAGACTGGTTGTAGTAGCATTTCAAGAATTCATCCATAAGTTCTTATAAGTATACTTAGATGGTTGGATGATGTTTATCTTGTTGAAATATCATGTTGAGACTTTGTAATTGATATTGGAAAGGTGTAGTAAGTTTTAGATATCTTTGAATTTGAAGAATTTCATTTTATATGCATAATTTGGTATCTTACTGGGCCATGTAGTGTGGAAGAAATGAATGTTGGTAGATCCTGTGAAGATTGTTGTGATTGTCGATTTAACACTTCCAACTTTAGTGCGACAGTTACGAGTAATGTTAGGTTATACAACGTACTACAGGAAGTTCATTAGGATATATGTGAAGATCACAGCCCTGATGGAAAAATTGCTAAAGAAGGAGAACAAGTTTCAATGGAATGAGGAATGTTAGAAAGGTTTAGATACTTTGAAGCAAAAATTGGTTACCATGCCAATTTTGATATTTCCATATTGGAAGAAGGAGTTTCATGTTCACATGGATGCATCATGTGTATATTTAGGTGAAGTGTTAGCTCATTAGGGAAAAGGAGATATAGATAATCCCATTGCATTTTCAAGAAGGAAGTTCTCAACTACATAGCATAACTATACTACTACATAGCGTGAAGGATTAGAAATGGTGTATGCATTGTAAAAGTTTAGACAATATTTGTTGGGATCATAATTTAAGATGTACACATATCATTATACACTAAGATACTTAGTAAATAAGAAATTGTTGTGGGGGACAATATGCATATGGATATTATTTTTTTAGGAATGTGACTTTAAGGTAATTGTGAAACCGGGGAAATTTAATTCAGGACCTAATCACTTATCGTGCATAATATTCGGGGAAGATGCAGGAAACTTGGATGACAATCTACCAGATGCACACTTATTTGCAGTTAAGATGGTTGATGACTATTTTGAATATATAGTTGAGTTATTGAGCATAGGAGTAGCCCCACCTGATTTTACAGTTGCGTAGAAGAAGTAAAGTAATTAGTAGTGAAGGAAACACACTATCAGTTGATAGAAGGAATTTTGTACAATTTAGGAACATATGGTATTTTGCGACGATGTGTATTAGAGCATGAATTAAATATGATATTGTCAGAGGCACAAGAAGGGGTTGCAGGAGCCCATTATGCAAGAAAAGCGATATCTCAGAAGATTTTGTGCATACGATTATAGAGGCCCACCCTTCATATGGATGAAAAATAATTTTGTCAGACCTATGATGTCTGTTAGAGACTTGGAATGCCTTCCAGGAGAGAAGATATTCCATTAGTACCACAAGTGACATTACAATATTTTGATAAATGGACCGTTGATTTTGTTGGACCAATAAATCCACCAACAAAGAGGTCATGAGTTAGATACATTATTATTGCGACAAAATACTTAACCATATGGGCTGAAGAAAAACATGTCACAGATTATAGCGCAGAGATAGATATGTGGTTTTTGTTTGAAAATGTGGTGAAAATATATGGATACCTGAGAATTATTATGAGTGATCTTGGAACTCATTTTCTGAATAAGACAATTGCAAATTTGGCATATGAGTTTTAGATTCATCATCAAAAGAGAACACCATATTATCCTCAGGAAAATGGAGAAGTGGTAGAATTTAATAAGATCCTAGAGCATGCTCTGACGAAGGTGTCTAATGTAAGTCAAGATGACTGGGACCTTAGGATTCCATAAGTGCTATGGGAATATAGGACTAAAAGTAAGAAGTTAACAGGACAGACACCATTCAGATTAGTGTATGGTCAAGAAGAAGTTATGCCTATGGAATTTATTTCATCGATTATGTTAATTGTCGCATTGATAGAGCTTACATATTCTGGCATATTAGAGAAGAGAATATCATAGCTAATATAGTTGGAAGAAGAACATTTTGTCACAGTATTTCATTAGTAAGTTAAAAAAGCAGGCGAGAAATCCTGGCATGGAAGACATATTAAATAGAAGAAGTTGTAGATAGGAGACTTAGTTTTGATTTATGACAACAAGTTCTTTCAGCACCCTAGAAAGTTTCATATGCATTGGTTGGGTACATATGTGATTATATTTGTGACAGAAGCAGGTGTTGTCTAGTTGGAAAAATTGAATGGGGAAGTTGTGGAAGGTAGTCAGTTGAAACTGTATAGTTACAACCATAATTTCGCACACTAGTCTAAGAGTGAAGTATGTGTACCATAGTACTTTTATTTTAATGTATTATATAAATAAAAATAAAATAAGAAAAAAAATAAAATAATTTGAAGGATGAAGTTATGCATAAGGTTAAACTAGTAAGGAGATAAAAACAGAAAATGTCACAGAGATTGAATGTAGGAAGGAGGCTTGAAGTGTGAAAAATATTGTCACAGAGGATGATAAATGTATTAAATAACACACATGCCATAAAAATCATTAATAATTATCATAACAATTAAGTAGTGGAGATGCGTAGTTAGAAATGGAAAGCAAAGACAATATGATGATAGACTCGCAAGATCTAGGCCATGATCCACAAAATAATACAAATTTATTGCAGAGTATGGAAATAATTAAATGTGAGTACAGTTGAACTAGACAATGGGTTTGGGTGAAAAGAAGAATATAATAGTTGGAAGCTTGATATAAAAGAAGATAAAGGGACAACAAGTAAAGTTTATTTTTTCTTGACAGATGAAGAGAATAGAGAGGAGAGACAAATAGTCATGTAAGAGCCAAGAGAGTTTACACAACATATCCAAAGAATAGAGATTTATGGAACCACCTAAGGGAGTAGAATCTATATCAAGGATGAAGAAACATCACAGTAAGTCGGCCACAATTCCAGTTCAATAAGAATTCCTAAGAATGGAGCATCGAATAAACTTTCCCTGGCTGTATGTGCCTACACGAAAACCCATGGTGAAGTAGGTAAAACTACAAAAGGAAGACAAGTATGCGATGGTTACACCGGTGATTTTCCCTAGGGTCACTATCAAGGGAGACATGTTATGACCAATAGATATTTTTAGATATTTGTACCATGACCTGTCATATGCGAAGAAGTTTCTAGAGCTAGCAACCAATAACTATTTTCACATAGTAATAAGACCTCGATCACTCATAATGACACTCAAGTCAAAGGAATGGGAAATAGGGTTTCATCGAGTAGGGATTCTAAATCTATTGGAGATACCCCATTTTGGTTGGAGTCTGGAAATCAACACATGCATTAAGTTGTTTCTTAGTTTTTTCCATGGAGGATTACTATGTCTAGACAAGGCTATGTCGATAGATACATAGTTGATTACGTGGATCCTAGGATTACCTACAGAAGGCGAGGACCCTTTTCCATTATTCATGGAGAAGGCCAATGGGAAAGCACTATTGGGGAGGATAAAGAAGAATAGGAAAAAGGAGATAAATTAAATGGAAAATTAAATGTGCGTGAAGTCCCACCACTTGTTGGTGAGAAAAGAAAAGAACACCCTAAGTGGCCAAGAGGACAATAGCAGAAGAAGAAAATATCCATAAAGAAAGTGTTCATTCAAGAATTAATGAAGAATTACTTATACAATATTGTGGATCAATTTAAGGAGACTATTGATGAGGTTTTTGAACAAGTGGCGTAGAAGAAAGAAGAAATGCACTTAGATGTGAAAGTGCATATTACCACACTTCAACAGATTTTGGAGACAACTACGATAAATCCAGTTAGAACATGAGAAGAGAACATAAAGAGTATGACAGAGGTGCAACCGACAATGTCCCACCCATATACAACATCAGGAGATTTATAGTTCCCTATGACATATTTACAGGAGCATGCAAAGGCACTTAGTCATATCAACTTGGTGTTGTCTCAGTTTCCTGTAGAAGTATTACATAATTTATAAATGAGTGTCACACAGGAAATTTAATTGTGCGCAATGTCAACATCGATGGGTTTTTTTAAGGTAGTTGTAGATAATTATGTAGTACAAGAAGAATATGATAAACTTATGCTGGAGAGGGATGAGGCTGCACAGAGGACATAAATATTGAAACGGATGGTACAGGAGGTCTATAGTAATATTCCAAAAGTGTCTACAGAGGTAGACACCCCTTTATAAGAATAAGTCATGAATATCGGTGAAGCCATTCAGGGCTTCCACATGAAGATTATTAATTTGGAAGCATGCCAGATACTGAGTATGCCACTGTAAGAAAGAGAGTAGAGAGAGAAGAGAACTTTGATTATAGTAGAAAGCATAAAGAGCATGGATGAAGAATGTGTGAAGTTGTATGAAGGAATCACACAAGTATAAACTGCGCTAATGGAGAATGTAAAACTAAAAGCATTAGATCAAAGGCCACATAATGTGCAAGAGAAGGTGAAAACAATTAAACACGCGATGAATACTCTACCAAAAAAGGAAAATATGGCTACCTTTGTGGAGAACAGGAAGGTAAACTAGGAGATAAATCAAATCAGGGTTGAACAATAGACACTGGTGCATAAGTTATAGCCACTACAAGAAGAAGTGTTCAAGGTAATAAAAAAAATCGCAGTAGCACAAGGAAAGGTGAATCAAGTAGTACAAGAGAGAGAAGAGAAGTTACATACTCCTATCACTGCATGAGCTACGAAAGAGATATCAATGCAGGAAGTAGAAGAAAGGGAAAATGTCATAAATACTAGGGAGACTTTTGAGAAGTTCATTGCAACATTGAAGGAAGCACAGAAGTAGAACTAAGTGGCTCAGGATGAACCATAAGTGAGTGTTGGGGGACTGTTGGAGTAGGATATTTTGGGACCAGTTTTGGGAATCACGAAGGAGTAATCTGTGTGACAAGTCAGCTAAGGAACAACATGCATAGAGAAAAGGAATACAATTAGTTCATTTTCAGAGGTCATCACGTGCAGAAGGAGGAACTTAGTTAGAACTAGTTATACGTTTTCATACATTTTTTAATGGGATAAGCCCTAGTGTCAACGTATAAATATGTAAGGGTTTTTGGGTAGAAGGTATCAAGTAATAGGGGGGAGGAATGGGGAAGAATAAGATAAGTGTGCATTGTATGTGTGAATGACAAGGGAATTTTTGGGTAGAACTAAGACATTATGTATGAGTGTAGTGTGCACCTTTTGTAAGAAATGATGTTGAATAATACTATAAGAAGCCTTATGTTGTGTACATATCCTAGTTTGAGGTGAACCATGTTAAATTTTTGTGTTATAATGTATGTTGTATCGTGATGTGTTTATTTTATGTTTGGTTTATGGCACACATATAATGTATGGATGGTTAATATTAATATGTTATATTCTCTGTTGATTTCACACACATGATATATGAATGGAATTTAAGTGAATAGTTAAGATGAATGCCTCATATTCCCCCATGATTGTAGAAACCTGGTTCCTACAGTCTCCATAGGTACCTCAAGTGAGACTTCACCTTCTTTCGAGTGATGCCAAAAGGATCGATATCTTTAGGGTTTTGTTGGTGATTTAATGTTGAACTCTAGGTCTGCCCACTGCACACCAACAAGCTTTTAAAGCAAGGGGTTGGAGCCTCCTTCCAGTTTGTGCTAGAGAACACAAGGAGGCATAACTTCCTTCAAGTTGAACCCTATAAACTAGGGGGTTGTATCCTCCTTCCAGTTGATGTTGGATAATTCAAGGAGTTGTAGCTTCCTTTAGGTTGGAGACTATAAATAGGGGGCTGTTGCCTCCTTCTAGTTGGTGCTATAGAAGTTTGAAAGTTTGTGCTTCTTGTGTATGTAATATTGAAGATATATATTAAAAAGTGTTCTGTTATTTTCTCCCATTTGGGTTTCCACGTAAAAATATCTTTTGCACTATGTATGATGTGATTCATTGTTGAATGATACTATTTATGGTTAAATGTTTATGATATGTTAAATGAAAATGTAAGTGAATGGAATAATTAATAAGTTAATGTTTACATGTTATGGTTAAAATGGTAAAATGTGCTCAATATTGATTCATCCCCCCTCTTAGTATTGGTGAATATTCTAAAAATGTGAACATAATTAGGAGGAACCAATTGCATTCTTTATCAAAATCCTAAGATATTTTGAGATTAAATATAACATCATATATAAACAAACTTATACATTGGTTAAAGATATAAAAGATTTTATAGTTTATGATATTCATTCCAGAGTAATTGAATATGTAGCATAGTGGAGGAGATCCTAAATCAACCTGAAACTGATGGAAAAAGAGGAAAATGGATAGAATAAATTGAGGGGTATGGCCTTGAAATAAAACTAGCAAAGTTGATTAAAGGTCGAGTTTTAGTGAAGTTGTTAAATGAATAAAATTGGAGAGTTATTGGGCTAAATCAAGTTACAGAAATATCAAAATAACCTTCAACAGAATTTGATGAAACAAATTTAAAGAAGTCCCTAATAAAGGTTCAATATAAGTTCTCTACATCTCCTTGGTATAAAACATTGTTTTTTATTTGCAAACTCTTGAATTCCCACCTTATTTTAGTCAATATAAAGCTCGATCACTCAAACTTCAAGGAATAAAGTATTGCATAATAGATGAAAAGATTTACTAGAAAGACCCTTTGGGAATCTTGTTAAACTGTATTGTTGAAGAATATACTGAAGAAATCATAGATTAATTTCACAAAGTCACACCACGCTTGGAGAGCTACAACATACAAAATTTTTAGAGACGACTATTATTGGCCAAAGTTATTTTCAGAAGTGAATGCCAAGGTAAGATGCTATAGAGAATGTCATATTTTTGCAGGTAAACAAAAAATTCCTTCTTTTCCATTGGTGCCAATAAAACAAGAATCTCCTTTTGAACAATGGGGATTTTTCTTCATAGGTGAGATTCATCCCACATCTAGTGCAAAACATAAATGGATTTTAACTGCAATATATTATTTTTCTAAATGGGTGGAAGCAATTCCTACCAAAGTTTCTACCGATGCATTTGTAATCAAATTTTTCGAGGAAAATAACCTTTCTAGGTTTGGATGTCCAAGGAAAATCATAAATGATAATGCAAATTATTTTAAATCACTTACAAATATAGAATTTTGTCAAAAATACAACATTATTCTTGGACATTATACTTCCTATTACCGACAAGGTAATGGATTAACAAAGTCACCCAAAAAGCGTTTGATGAAAGTCATAAAGATAGTGTTAACTAATAATAAAATGCATTGGCATTCTCACTTAAAATTTGCACTCTGGGCCAACATAATCAGTACTAAACAATCCATAGGTATTTTATCTTTTACAATTAATTTATGGAATTGATTTTGTACCTCCTATTAATATTTATTTTCCTGTGATGAAATTACTTAAGGACAATGAAGGAGAGCCTAATGTCATTACCAAGAGAATGAACTAGCTATTTGAAGTGCAACAAACCAGAGAGGAAGTAATTGAAAGATTTCAAGAATATCAAGACAAAATGAAATTATTTTTTATCGAAGAGAAAAACATATAAATTTCATCCCTGGTGATTTAGTGTTGAAATGGGATAGTGAGAGAGAAGATCCTCGCAAGCATGGAAAGTTTGATCATTTGTGGCTTGGACCTTACAATATTTCTATAGTTGAAGGAAATAATTCAATATCCATTCAAAATATGGAAGGAGATTAGTTGGAATTCCCTGTGAATGGGAGGTTCTTGAAACATTTCATTCAATTCTAAAGCTTATTTTCCATTCATTGTATATAACCAATTTTCTTTAGCGTTTCTTTTAAAACCTTTCATTTTTTGAGGGATTTCTAAGTAAATAGTTTGAAATATGTTTTGGTATGACATGTGATTTGTGAATATTCATCAATCATTGAGAAAGACCTTAATAAACAAAACTAGAGTGTTCTTTCTTAGGATAGTCTATTCACCCCTTTGTTAGACTTATTATAGGAGATTACATCACTTAATAAACATTATCTTTAAACAAATAATTCATTATCTTCTCAAACTTCAAAATCTTAATAGAAAAGAATACGTCAACAACTAATGAATAATTTGACATCTTAGTGCAAAGCCAAGAAGGAGATCATTCTAAATTACTTTCTCATCAAAAGTTGAAAATGTGTGTTTTGGGTAATTATTTCTAGGTAGAGGCTCAAGTATCAAACTTATAACTGGTTGTTTTACTCTAGACAAGTACTAAAATGGTATATTTTGTAAATATAGATTTAGGAATGAGGGGATGAAAAACTTTATCAGTATACTTTATCACTAAGGTATTTATAACTCATCCTTAATAAACAGACATCATCCGTTAGATGTGAAAAACATATTGATTGGCCCCATCTCCTATAAACTATCAAAACAATTAAAGATATGGCAAAATGAAATTCAAGTGGGAAATATAGGTATCTTCATCGCGGCTATGGACACTCACTGGAAGTGAAGTAAGGCTTGTGATGTTGGGGTGACTACACCATAGGCTATGGATATTTTTTGGCAGTGCAACAACACGATGAGGTTGAGAAAGAATACTAATGAGTATATTTATTTTAATACTCAATTAAATTAGTTCACTAGGGAATAACTCTGATCTAACCTCAATAGTTACCTTTGAAATTTTAAAATCCTTGAGTTACAAAGCACTATTTATAAATTTGGCTCCTCATCTAAACCTTCTGATTGTATTACCCTGAGCAATTCCAGAGTAAAGTTGGATGAGTGAAAAAACTTTTTATCCTTCTATGGTCTCATTCTATATAAACATGCTAAATTCTAAAATTGGGTAGTGATTCAGTCTCTTCACTTGCATATTAATTACAAAAATGAGAAGAAAAGGTTTTATTGATTATTTTTAAGAGAAATCAACATTTACTAGGAATAAAGACTCCATAGCCCAATAGAAAGCACATAGTCTGCAGTTCTTCTATGCCTTGTGTTAGGACCACATATTGCACCTTTTTGCCCATAATTTTTGTCATTATTATACCCTTCATCACTAGTATTTAGACTCATAATATCACTGCACCTGATCATTCCAAGGTATACAATGTCCTTTCTCATTATTATATGCTTAATCTATTTTGCATAATACTTTACATTACTTTTGGACCTAACCATTGATTAGAAGTGCATAAGTGTCCATATTTGCAGAATAGTGTTCAAGGCCGGTGCTGACACACAGAACTGTCTAAGTAGCTGTTGAATTGATGCTGAAACATGGAGCTGCTACACAGTCCGAGGACGCATATGCTGAAAAATGGAGCTGCCACAGGTCGCATATGCCGAAACACGGAGCAGCTACATAGTTCGAGGATGCAGATGCTGAAACACGGAGCTGTCACTCAGTTCAGAAGTGCAGATGCTGAAACACAGAGGAGACCGCCACGATGCTGAAACGCGAGCCGTGACAGTTAGCAGTCAAGGCCGACACAGTCAAGAGCGCACTTCACGTGGCTGAAACAGCCCGTGAATTGCGATGTTGAACAACATCAGCAGCTGTGAGAAGAAGCTGTTACACCAGCCGTAACAACAATGCCTCGTTCAACCCCTATATTAAGTAGTCAGTTGCGTGAGAATAAGACACCCTATGCTAATTTAGAAAGAAGATCCGATTTAGTATAGGATTCAGATCTGCTTTGTAATGATTGTATCGATGGGATTTTCCCTTTAAATTCAGGGGAAATCACCATTCGAGGGATCCAAGTTTTGATG
>ML846306.1:0-10172 GCA_009831015.1 Picea engelmannii
TATGATATACATCTACTATAGCATTCCATGTATCCCATGAAAAATGTTGATAAGGAATAGAATTAATAAGTTCATGGGAAGAGGCCTTATCCACTCTATATTCCATATGTACATTTACCCATCATGTATTTCAAAAGGGATCATCCCCATTGATTATGTTTGAGTCAGATGGTGGGTAGTTTCCTACAAAGTCAAACCATTAAAGAGATCAGGGTGCAAATGAAAATAAGTGGAATAATTAAGAGACATAAAATCTTCTCTAGAACAAAAACAATCTGTAGAAAGTGACTCCCTGAATGGTATTTCATCCTCTTTAAAAATATCATTCGATTATTGTGAATTGGTGGGATCCACACTAGGCATAATTTCACAATAAAGACGTTCTTCCTCAAGATGGTTTCCTTCTTCCAAGTTAAAATTATATTTTTGAGATAGAAGAGGTATCTCCTACATGTTTATTTCTTCTCTTGAAGTGAAAAAAGCATCATGGTTGTCTTCCTCTTGCACCATATGAGAATCTTCCAAATCATATTCATTGTTAGAAGAGAGAATCAAGTCATAAGAATAATTAGAATAAGAGGTTTCAATAAATTACCTATTGTCAATAGGAAAACATTCTTGATCTATGTCACTTGAACTAGAAGAATTTAAAACATTAGGACAATCCAAATCATCATAAATTAATTCCATTTTATCTTTGGATGAGGAAAGGTTTATTTCAAATCTCCAGAGTTTCTTCATTAACAAAATGATCAACTTTAAATTTTTTCTCCATAGTTCCCTCCATTTCTTGTGATGGGAAATAAGAGAGAGGATAATGACATCCTGACATAACCATCAGTGTCACCCGAAGTGTCCCATTATCAACAGGAAAATCCTCCTCTTTGGAAGCTACCAAAAAATCTGAAATTTAATTTACAACACATGAGGTCTCTTTTTCATCACAAAGAAAGAAAGGGGGAATTGAGCGGTGGGAGGAGACATAGGATTTTTTTGATTTTTTTTTTTATATATTTGATCAATATCTACCATAGTAAAGAGAGAAATAGACATATGAATTCCATATAAACCATTAACATTTTCAACATGTTCATTTAAATCCAAATCAACATGTGAAGAAAGATTAAAACATGATTTAGATTTTGCATCCTTTGTTTTTTGTTTTTCATTAATAAGAGAAACCAATGAGGAAATCAAATCATTGTTAGAGGGTCTATAATCCAAAGGAAATATACATAAAAGATGAGTAAATATTATAAAAAAATATTTAAGGGATTCATATTCATTCATATTAAGCTCCAAAATTCTTGTACACAAATTATCATAACAAGAATTTTGAAAAGAGTGCAAAACTTTATGCATAAATTATGTTGGAAATACTAAGAGGGGGGGAGGGGGTGAATCATTATTAACTTTTTAAACAATTAGTAATTAATTCATTATTTTATTAATCTCCATAATAGATCAACAATGGATTTGTATTTAAAATCAATTATATAAATATAATTAACAAGAATTACAAAGTTTATAAAGAATGATATGTGATTCTGAAGGACACCAATCCTCATTAAAGAACCAACTCATGGAGACACAAATCCCATTATTTTATGATCACCTACCCAAGGAATCTACAAGTACCTACTTCTCCAAGAACCAACTTGAAAGGAGGATCCAAACCCATGTATTCTTCAAGCAACAACTTGGAAGGAGGCATCGACCCCCTGTTTTCTTCAAGCACCAACTTGAAAGGAAGTTGCAAATCCATGTTGTTTAGGTTTCAAACTGTAGAGGACTACAATCCTTCCAATCTCCTCCCTTCCACCTTCAATGCATAGTTTTACTCTGTAATCTTATTCCAATGATTGTGCATCAAGTAGCATATAATTGAATATCTCCCCGAGTCACACTTTCATTATTCATTATTATGAGTTTATACATCCTTCCAAATTGTGTGCATCATTGAACCATTGTGTATTTTCAATGAATCAATGTGCCTCTTCATTTACAATAGACTGTAATAAAAAATTAACCTAATCAACTTCAATTTCCTTGTAGATTAATTATTTTTTCTTCTTTCTCATGTCAATCTTTATTATGGAAAGATCGATCTAAAAACCCTTCATGAAATTGACTAAAACGATCAATTTATTCATTTCACTGGGATCTGGTTTCGTAGAGACTCAACTACCATCTAATTGAGATCAAGATTAAATCTTGACCATTGATTTCGACCCACTTTATCTTTACTGACAAATGGTTGAAATTTCACCCATGAGTTGATCCAATGGACTACCTTACTCCTGAGAATATCTTGATCCAACAAATTTGAATTAATCACCTGGTGAGATGGACGAGCCATTTTTAATTCATCTAGGAACTTTAGATAGATCAACAATTCAAATATAATCAATCGTTGAGTGGACGGTTCATATTAATTTTAAAAACGGAATTTTAATTAGAATTATTTCATGTGACAAATTCATAGACTCTCGAACTTGTAGACTCACATGTCTTCTTGAGTGTCATAAAAATGTAGACCCAAATTCTATAGCCTCCAAGATGAACCTATACTTAGATAAATTTTGAGTTATTTTTCTCGGGTTCGTGGACTCTCGGACTTGGAGACTCACATGTGTTCTCGGATTCCATCACAATGAATGTCCAACTTCTGTTACCTCCACAATGAACCATACTTGGAATTTTACTTAGAATTATTTTTTGTGACAGGTTTGTGGACTCTTGGACTTGTGGACTCACATGTCTTCTCAGGTGTCATCAAAATTCACTCACAACTTCCACAGCCTCCAAGATGAACCTATACTTAGATAAATTCTTAAGCGGTTTTTCTCAGGCTCGCGGACTCTCGAACTCATGAACTCATATCTCTTCTTGGATGTCATTAGAATGCAGGTCCAACTTCTATTACCTCCTTAATGAACCATACTTATAATTATTAAGTGGTATCGATAGAATATGATACTTAGCCAATTTTTGGTTGCTCAACGGACTCACAGAAAGAGATCGGATCCATCTAATCATGGTTTCATTTTTATCCAATGATCAACATCATTTCTTCTTTATTTACCATTTGATCATGCTCTTATTTTGATCCAAAAATCAACATTGTTCTTCATTCTTTATCTTCCGATCGTGCTCTTATTTTGATCCAATGATCTACATTGTTCTTTGTTCTTTATTGTCAATTCCTACAAATTTTATAGTCAGATACTTGTATGGATGATAAGTCCATTTAACCCTCGTTGACATCAATGAAAAAATAATACCATGTCCAACATTATCACCCTTTGGAATTAATGGAAATAAAGTAAAACCTATTTATTTTAACCGAGTTTTATTGTGTATTCTCCCCCTTTGACAACAATGACAAAAGGGACATTTCTTTGCTCCCCCTAAGGTGATTCTCCCTCTTTCCGTGTGCTCCCTTTTTTTTGTAGTTTTTAATGAGGCATGGGAATTACTACCAATTTCTATATGATATTTTCAAAGTTACTTCTTGGTATAGGCTTTGTGAATATGTCTACAATTTACTCTTTAGTATCGATATATTCCACTTTGACTATCTTTTGAGAAACCTGATCTCTTAGAAAATGGTATTTAGTTGGGATATGCTTGGTTTTATAATGCATAATAGGATTCTTAGATATATTTATGGCACCGGTGTTGTCACAGTTAATAGTTATTAGATGATCATATTTCACTTGTACATATTCTAGGGTCTGTTTCATCCATATTACTTGTGTGTAGAAAGATGCAGGAACAATGTACTCTACTTTTTCTATCGATAGTGATATAGATGTCTTGTTTTTACTTAACCATGATACCAAACACTTTACCATGTAGAATGCTCCTCCACTAGTACTTTTTATTTTCATCTACACTACTAGTTCAATCTACATCAGTAAATGTAGTCAATGTAAAATCTTCTATTTTTGGAAACCATAAACCAAAATCCAATGTTCCTTTAAGATATATGAATATCCTTTTTACTGCCTTCATGTGAGTTTCTTTAGGTGCATATTGAAATCTACATACTACTCCTACAGCCTAGAAGATACCTAGTCTTGTTGTTGTTGCATATAATAGGATACCAACCATTGATTTGTACATGGTTTGATCTACTCTTGGTGAATCACCATCTAGACTTTGTTTGCATACTGTGACCATGGGAGTGCACATGGGTTTAGTATCTTCCATTTGGAATTTCTTTAACATTTTTTTTGATATATTTAGTTTGGGAAATGAATATTCCTTGATCTTTTTGAGTGACTTCTAATCCTAGGAAGAAAGTCAATTCTCCTAGCATAGACATTTCAAACTCTTTCTGCATTTTTGTAGTAAACATTTTTCTTAGTATAGTAAGATTACTTCCAAATATGATATCATCTACATATACCACCACAAAAATCATATATTGATCCTCAATTTTGATATATAGGTTGTTGTTAGTAGTGTTAGAAAACAAATATCCAAATAGCATAAAAACATCAGAATAAGCACTCCATGCCTTGACAAAGAGAAAATTACAGATAATAAGACTATTCAAGAGGGAAACCTCCTTATACACCACATAAATTCACAAATACTAGATGATTCTAAATGAATAGGTCTCCTTGGTATAGATAGGATACTAGGAGGTACAATTATAACTAATGGACCCAAGACGACATGAATAAAATAACAATACTAATGTAATATTCCCCAATTAAGGGGTAATGTTCAACTATTTAGGGCTTAACATGCCCCTCCCCTTTAGACAAGTTTTTTCGTCAACACTTGAGTAATTCTAGATGATTCTGTATAAAAGAATCATCTTCCCAAGTGGAATCTTCACCAAAGTTTCTTCCACTTAATGAGATACTTTGAAATGGATCTATTCCTCAGCTAGAGAATTCGTGTGTCAATGATAAATTCAAGCTCCAATATGATTTTTCCTTCCTCGTCAAGTTTTGGAAATATAGTTTGAAATGGGATCTTTTCACCTATAACCTTGTTTATGAATGAAACATGGAAAAGTGGGTGTACTCGCGAAGATGCAGGCAAATCCAATTTGCATGCCATAGTACCAATATTTTGCAACACTTTATAAGGGCCATAATACTTCAATGATAATTTATTATCATTCTTATCTTGCTTGAGGGACATTTGTTTGTATGGCTATATTCTTAAAAATACCCAATCCCCTAATTCAAAACTTATTTCACTACAATGTTGATCTGCTTGTTGTTTCATGCAATTATATGCCATGGTCAGGTTGTCCTTTAAGAGTTGGAGAACTTGTTGTTGATTCTCAATGTTATTTTCCATTGCTTGAAGCTTAGATTTTTATTTTAGAGAAGAAGTGATAGACAATGGGTGATATCCATAGAGCACCATAAATGGTGTCATTTTGTTTTTTGTAGTATGAAAGTAAGTGTAATACCACCATTCTGCCAAGGGTAACCACTTGAACCATTTTGTTTGTTTATCAGAGACAAAACAATGAAGGTATCCTTCCAGAAATTTGTTCATTATCTCAATTTTCCATCTGATTGAGGATGATAGGATGAGATAAGAGCCAATTTAGTACCCAAACAAGAAAAAAATTATGTCCAAAAATGTTTAGTGAAGATGGGATCTCTGTCAGTTACAACAATCTTTGGGATTCCATGTAGCTTTTGAATTGTCTCCATGAATGAAGTGGCAACTCTATTGGATTTGAAAGGATGAGAGAGTGCAAAAATGTGTGTGTACTTGGTAAGTCTATCAAAAATCACCATGATGACACTCTTTCCTTCAAGCTTTGGTAACCCTGTGATGAAATCCATGGAAACCTCTTCCCAAAGCTGACTTGGGATGGATAATGGTTGTAAAAGACCCGGGGTCTTAATTTTTTCCACCATATTTTGTTGGCAAACCAAACATTTTGCCACAAACATTTGAACATTAGTTTTAAGGCCATCCAGAAAAAATTCCTTCTTGACCATGTGATAGGTTTTCAAAAATCATGAGTGCCCTCCTGTCGGAGAGGTGTGCAATTACAAAAGCACATTTTGTTTGAGTTAGGATTTATTACATAAATATAAGCGATCTTTGTACGATAGTGAATAATTTTTCCATGTAAATGTATCTGATGCACTAGAATCCTATTGCAACCTTTGAATGAGACTCCACACTTTTTTTTCATTATTTCATTCATCCCTTGCTTATGTTATCCAATCAGGTTGGATGATAGAGATAGCACAGAGAAAGGCATGAACATTTTCATCCTTTCTTGAGAGTGCTTCTTCCACAACATTTTCCTTCCCTTTTTTTTATATGATTTCAAAATCATAACCCAAAATCTTGGTCACCCATTTTTGTTTTTCTTTTGAAGATAGTCTTTGTTCCAAGAGGTATTTAAAACTATCATGATATGTTTTTACCTTGAAGTGCCTACCTATTAGGTAAGGGTTCCATTTCTTCAATGCATGTAGTATTTCCATCATTTCCTTCTCATAAATGGGTTTGTGTAAGTCCTTTCCCTTGAGTGGCCTACTTTCAAAATAAAGTGGCCTTCATTCTTGCATTAAAACAACACCAATGCCATTTCCCGGGGCATAGAATTCAACAATAAAGGTTTTTGTGAAGTCTGGTGGGGTCAATACATGAGATATTCACATCACCTATTTAAGTTGTTCAAAATCTTGAGTTTATTCTAGAGTCCATGAAAATGCATCCTTCTTAGATAATGTCATTAAAGGTGATGCAGGAGCATCATTGGAAAGCATGTGGAGTAGGACCACTCAGCGCATGGGAATTTTTTCAGAATCTGAACACTAGCAGTCTCGACGAATATTTTGAGGCACGTCTAAACTCAACAATTTTTAAGCACACCTGAAATCAGCGCCGAAAAAATATTTGAAGCACCCTTGAGCGATTGTGAGCAAAGTGGGAGTTTCCACTCCTGCTCTGGAATATGATTGATCTAATATAGTCGTTAGGTTAGGTTTTTGGAGTAGATAGGTAGTCGGGGGGAACCCTAATAACCCTCTAAGATAAATAGAGGTTTTGCACGCCCAAATGAGGCTAGCTGCAAGTTAGTAGGATATTTCTGAGTTTTTAGTTTTTGTTTTGATTATAGTTGTAGCCATTTTCATTTTTGAATATAACAGAGAAAAATTGACCTAATGCATGGTGTGGATATTTCTTTCAATTCCCTATTATTATGTTTTCATGAATGAATGAATGAATTTAGTTATGAGTAGATGGAACTATTAAAGTTAGGATAAGTTTCAATTGTTTCTGTTCTGTTGAAAGTGGTGCAAGGTGTGCACACAGAATGCAAGGAGTGCATTGACGGAATCTATTTCAGTTTCAAAGCTCAAAAGAGATAGCACAAAACTTCCCTTTGTAAGGAGTGCAAAGTGACTGGTACAAGGCATGCATAGTCATCCGCAATAATTCAAACCTTGCGTAAAGATATGGTGCAAGGAGTGCACGGATCCAAGGTTTGACTAAGCATCGAAGGGACTTTGTAAGAAGTCGAAGAACCAACAAAAGGAGAATGACAGGAGGGTGAGAGGCATTTCTCTTCGAGAAATCCTTTGGATATGAGTTATCAAAATCCCTGAAATGCAAGGAGTGTGTGGGAAGATGAAGTCTTCACAAGACGAAGCTCAGGAGGAATAACACTTTTCATAAGTGTTAACGAGATCCAAGATTCAGACTCATCAGGGGAGGTAAAAGTTTGAAACCTTTGAACACTTAGAAAGTCTTCTAAGTCAAAGAAATAAGAAGCTCAGGAGGAGGAGTGACGTTGGCCATTGGATCATAGCACCATGATCAATAGTCGTCTGATTGGAGACAAGGTACGTGAGATTTAACGCTTCGTACACAGAGGAGAAAGAACCCACCAAGATTTGATACTTGAAAATTCTGAAGTCCGGAGTTCCGAATTTTCAAAGTAAAATATTCTTCATTCAATCATTTGAAGCAGACTAAGTCATTAGATCATCTAAGGTGAATGTCCAACGTTGGATTTCCAAGGAGAATATGAGCCATTGGATATTTCAAGCCCAGGAGGAATCAAGTTTGAACTCTGAGATTCCCGAAACGTGGAGTTTGGGAGAGCCGAAGTGAAGATGGACTGTTAGATCCAGAGGGATATGTGTCAGCAGATCGGGAGCTCCAGGAAATTTTTCATGGGATTTTTGGTTTGAGAACTGATATTTTCGAACTCCAAAGGCTCGAAGTGAATCTGGAGCTTCAGATATGGAGGGGAAGTGGCGAAGATTTGAGGACTTCGGATAAAGTCTCGAAGCAATCTATAGTCATCAAATTTAGGGGAGACATGGCGTGAATCCGTGCACTCTGGGTAAAGACCCGAAGTAAACCTCAACCGTTGATCTGAGGTGGACACACATTAGTGGATTATATCTTTTAGGAAAAGTCATTGGGGAAAGGGTGGAGATTGAGATTTGAAATCTCCAAAGTCTGAAACCCGGAGGAGATCTCGACCATTGATTGAGAGAAGGGTCTCAGGACTATTGATATGGGTTGAAAGGTCAAACACCCAAGGAAAAATATGGACTATTGATTGTGAGGATAGGTGTCTATAGATCACCCGCTCCGGAAGATTGGAGTGCAGAAGAAGGCGAGGTTTGAGGTTTCAAAACCATGAAGTCCGGAGAACTATAGGTATTGTAGCCTTCAATCGAAGGGGAAAAGTGTTAGTAGATCTTCCACTCTGGAAGATTTCCATGCAAAAGAAACCAAGGTTTGAGATTTGAATGTTCCAAAGTCTAGAATTCCGAATTGATCATAGTTGTCGATCGGAGAAAGGGAGATATGAATTTTTGATTCCAGAGGATAGATCTTAGTCATCCGTTTGAAATCACCGTCAAGATCATGAAATCAACAGCCATCTCGCATTGTGGGGACATAAGTTGTGTGGACTTTAAAAAGTCAAGGGTGAGTTGCAATCCATACTGTGGTTTCAATAGGAGGACATGTGGAGGCTCAAGGAGAATTGTTGGCCTAAAAGTAGTTTGACTTCAAACCGCTTGTGGCCACACCCACAATCACGTGGTCATCAGCCAAGGTCACATCGGAGGAGGGGCCGAGAGAAAAGGTGCTAACACCTAATACTCAGAGATTTTTTCAGATCATGAAAGGGAAGGTCACAGGTGTCGTGAATCCTATGCAGAAAGTTGGGAGGGCCTGTGTCTAAAGAGAGACATGACCAACATGGTTTCAGAGAGTCTTTTGACTATTGAATAGAAGATCCTGACCGAGAGATCGCACAACCTTTTATCACTGAAATTTTGTCCGCACAGGGTGACAAGAACTCCGCATCGTCAACACAGGACTGGAGTCATTCATGGCAAGATTAATTCCTCAGCATTGCAAAAAGGTAAAAAAACTATACAAATGACCAAAAAAATTGAAGGGCGCTTTACAACATTTGGGTGCACGCGCGTATGCGCGTAACAGAATCGTACCAAGCACGCATATGTGCATAAGGAGCGGTTGTTGGGCGAAAAACCCGTGCGCCTGCTAAACGACACATTTATTGAAATTGGTCAGCCTCCCAACCACTAATGGATCAGCTCCCAAGTCGATTTGACACCAAATCCAAGCTCAATCCTCATGGTGGGCTGGTCAAAGACCTAATTGTGCCCTAAAGAGACTCTTTTCACATTCAAAAGAGGTCACATAATAACCCAATGATTGGCTATAAAAAGCCATGAATGACCACCATTTTCTCAAGGAATTCTTCATACTGTTATGCTGCTGAGATTGCTAAGGACCCATTCTTTGGAAATAAACACCACAAGCTGCATTTCATAGAGCTATTCACCCCTCATTTGGGTGAATAATCTTGGAGTTCCTTCACCCACATTTTTCATCTTTTCATTGTAAGGAGAGCAAGCTTTGAGGGCCTCAAGAGCCTTCCATTGGAGAAAGAAGGGACCCAAGTCCCCTTTCTTCTTTATGTCTTTGGATTTCATCAACAGATCAACTTATACATTGGTGATATTGGTCCATTTATCTCTATTTTTCATTTTCTCATATGCTTTTAGTTTTTATTTGTTTTAGTTTAATTCTTGTTAATAGCTTTGTTGTTTTTCTTTCTAACCTTTTACCTTATAGCTGTCATGCCTAGCAGAGCCCAACTGGGCATGTAAGCACTC
>ML846306.1:49254-67618 GCA_009831015.1 Picea engelmannii
GAATCAGATATTAGAGGATATGTTAAGGATGCATGTAATGCATCAGCCCAGGAAATGGGAAGACTACCTGCCATTGGTGGAATTTGCCTACAACAACGACTATCAAGCATCCTTAAAAATGAGTCCATTCGAGGTCCTCTATGTTAGACAATGTAATACCCCAGTCAGCTGGAGAAATCCTGTAAATACGATTTCTTTTGGACCCGACATGTTGAAAGAAATGGAACAGCAAGTGACTCAGATAAAACAAAATCTGAAGGTCGCTCAGAACCGACAGAAAAGTCATGCTGATAAAAAGAGAACTCCAAGAGAGTTCCAAACAGGAGATCATGTATATCTCATAATTAAGCCCAGAAGGAGTTCCCTAAAAATGGGAGCTTGTGCCAAAGTGGCACCCCAGTATTGTGGACCCTTTTAGGTTCTAGACAGAGTGGGACCTGTAGCCTATCGGCTAGCACTTCCTCCCATAGTAAAAGCACATAATGTTTTCCATGTTTCATTATTAAAGAAATATGTACATGATGCTAATCATATAATTGACTGGTCTGTCATCTAGGTGGAACCGGAGGGATAATTTCTACCAGAGCCCCAATGCATACTGGACAGAAAGGAAACCCCATTCCAGAACAGAACCATTGCACAGGTCAAGGTGCAATGGAAACATTTTGGCCCAGATGAGGCTACATGGGAAATGGAGGATGCCATGAGATAGGCATATCCGATTTTGTTTACTTCTGTACATGTAATTCATGTTAGTAGCTAAGAACATCGAGGATGATGTTCCTTTTTAAGGGGGAGGGAATTGTAACACCCTGTTTCCCCCAGTTTGTAAATATAACTGGACTGGCCAAGGACTATGGCAAACTCATAAGTATGAATATGTGATGTAAATGGACCTACAGGAAGAGGTCAATGAATGTGAATAACATTCTAAATTTATTGCAGGACTGCTGATGAGGGGATGTGTAGAAAAAGAGACCACGATGGCGGTGGAAGGCACCTGAAAAGGTGGCACTAACTTCCACCGAGAATTAAATATCGTATTTGGACTCCACTGGCCCAGAGAACCAAAAGAGGCTCGCTGGCCCTAAAATTCAACGCCTCGCAGGTTGGTAGGTGGATGGCTTGATGAGGGATGGGATGGTGAACTGCCCATCCGTAGAGCCATCAGGCCTAATCGGTGCGAGGATGATCGTGCCACACACAACCTCGCGAGAGGATAAGGTGTATGGCAGAGATGATTGAAAGGGCAGATGCGAGGGGAACTCTGGCAGTTTTTACATAGAGTGAGTGATAGCAGAGAGGAAGGATTGCAACCTTTGCTCCTAGTCACTGGCAGACAGAAAGATGTAGTCTTAGAGCATTGTGGTCTCAGCTCGGGGGTGGCTAGTGGTAAATCCGTTGGGAGTCGCTGAACCTACAGTTGGGTGGAAACGAGCACCCCTCTCAGTAGTCGCACCCACTTCGGGTGTTATTTCTGATAAGTGTTTTATATATATATTGCATCTTGAAATTCATAGATTGGTATATGCATATATATGGCCATAGAATTATCAAATTATGAATGGTTTCTGTGTAATAATGTCTGTGCAGTGTTTAATGAGAATGAATAGATATATGCTCATAACATAGGGAACCACGCATGATGTGCATGGATGAAGCAATTGTATTTATGCCTAGATTGAACTAAGTTAGGTTCCCAGCCCGTTCTTAGGAAGTTGTTTCCCTTATCTATCTCAGGGATACCCGGTACATATATCTTCACAGAGATTTGCTCCCTAGAAAGGTTCACAAAGGACCCAGAAAAGGGACTTGAATGCACAAGTCTTAACAACCCTGTATAAAGAGGAACGACCCTCTTAAATCCCGAAGCAATAGCGTAGGGATAAGTATTGATCAACGGATGAGACCTTGTCGAAGAGTCTATGGTCATTCACGATCATTGAATCAAGGGAATAAATGAGGGCGTTAAGTGACATTAAACCTTTTCCCTCTATATTCGTGAATAGAGAGGAAATCTGAATTGTAGATCCCTAGACTCCATGAGAACACCTGGACCGTTGGTTTTTCCACATCCAAAGAGCAGAAGAAAAGGGCGCGGCATCGAGACCGATATGAACCGTCAGATCCTAGCTAGGGAACCCAACATTCATTAGATCTATAGGGAGATAGAAGAGGGCTAAGCCTTGTGAATAGGGGTGAAACCACACGAGGATCAGAGCTGTCCACCTGAGAAGGACAGGTGGCAGAGATCCGGAGATCTCGTGAGCTCGAAGGTTCGCTGGGTAGGAGTAAAATATTGGAGGCTCTAAGTCATGAGTGGCGAAGCCACGAGAGAGGATCAAATTCGTCCATCTGAGGAGGACAGGTGGCAGAGATCTGGAGATCTCGTGAGCTCGACGGTTCACCGGGTAGGAGTCCCAATATTGAAGGCTCCAAGTCGCGAGTGGGGAAACCATGAGAGGGGATCAGAGCTGTCCATCTGAGGAGGACAGGTTGCGGAGATTCAGAGATCTCGTGAGCTCAGCGATTCACCAGGTAGAAGTACAAAGATTGGATGCTCCAAGTCGTGAGACGCGGGGAGCGAGAGAGACGGGTAACCGTTGGATCTGGGTCGCAGGAGAACCGTCGGATCTATACGTAGGATCGAGTATCGGGTTTTCGTGGGTTGAAGCCTGTGATATTGGCAACAGAAGTTGTGAAGTCACGAGGTGCGATATTCTGACAAGATTAGGACCATCCATTATTTGGGACACGTGTCAACAGATCTCGAAGAGTCAGAGTTTTGAAGCATCGGAGCTTCCGGAGGTAAGAAACTCCCACACCTTGAAATCACGATCCGCGATATCCTGATGGGAGAGTCATGTGGGCCATAGCAGGAGATAGTGGAAGATAGGTGGCAGGTGTCAAAACTCGACGAGAGGTTTTCCTGAGGACATTTGGTAGCGGTCTTATGAATTTTGGTCATATGAACCAGGAGCCAAGGTAGAAGGGATGCACATCGATGAAACTGTGCATTGGGAAATCGGGGATTCTGATGACCAGAAGTTTTCATGCACATCGATGTCGAAAACCCTGAAACCCCGACGTAGAGTTTTGACTATGGTTCGGGGATAGTGGTCGTATGGGCCACAAGCTTAGCCTGGAGGGATGATATGCTAGGGGTACAATCGAAGGATCGTGAGTCTGAGGGGTGATTGAATTTTGACATTTGAAACCCCATAGCCCCGATGGGGGTTATGACCAAGGTCATATAGAAGAGGTAAATAGAATACCTATGGATTGGGGATTTCCATTGTTGAGGAAACAACGAAATTTTTTTATTTAAGGTAGTGGGTGTGTTACAGAAAGAATAAATACACCTTCGAGAAGAATGGTAGAACACACATGTTGTTTCCAATAGAGGAGAAGAAAGTGAAAGAGGAATCCAACATGAGCATACTTCTCAAGAGTAGGAAGGAACTCCTGAAAGAAGTCAAGAAAGAACAAGAGATGTAGTTTTTTGTGGTGAGGAAACCCAGAGTTATCCTTACAAGTACTTCAATGGATGATTTTCCTGAAGAATTTCAGGAATTGTTGGATAATTTTGCTGACATAGTGGTGGATGAGTTGCCTAACTCATTGCTACCCATCACAAGTATCAACCACCATATTGACTTGATACCAGGAGAAAGTCTATCAAACAAAGAAACATATATATTGACACCTTGAGAGAATGAGGAAGTGAAGAACCAAGTCCAGGAACTGTTAGACAAGGGTTTGGCCAAAGAGAGCTTGAGTCCATGCGTAGTACCAACTGTGTTGAGTTCAAATAAGGATGGAGGATGGAGAATGTGTACAGACTCAAGAGCCATTAACAATATCACCATTAGGTATAGATTTCCTTTACCAAGAATGGATGATTTAATGGACTATTTAAGTGGAGCAAATTTCCTTTCTAAAATAGATTTGAAAAGTGGATATCACCATATTAGAATGAGAGAAGGTTATGAGTAAAAGACAACCTTTAAGACAAATGAAGGTTTGTATGAGTGGCTTGTTATGCCATTTGGCTTAACAAATGCCTCAAGTACTTTTATGAGGCTGATGAATGAAATATTGAAAGATTTCATTGGCAAGTTTGTGGTTTTATATCTGGATGATATATTGATGTTTAGCAGGACTAAAGAGGAGAATTTGAGGCACCTGACACTAGTGATGAGGAGACTACAACAGGAGAAGTTGTTGATAAATATGAAGAAGTCCTCTTTCATGAAGACATAACTCATTTACTTGGGTTTTGTGATCTCTTTTAATGAACTGAAGATGGATCTAGAGAAGGTGAAATAAATCAAAGAATGGTCATCACCGAAGAGTATGTTTGAGGTAAGGAGCTTCCATGGATTAACAAGCTTCTATAGGAAGTTCATTAGAGACTTTAGTGGAATTTGTGCACCAATGATGGATATAGTGAAGAAGAAGCACAAGTCTTTTAAATGGACAGAAGAAGATGACAGGAACTTCAATATACTGAAGGAGAAAATAAAAGACCGACCAATTTTGGTTTTGCCGAATTTTGAAAAGACATTTCAAGTGAGATGTGATGCAAGTGGAGTTGCAATTGGAGTAGGTTTGAGCTAGGATAATAGAACTATTGCCTATTTCAGTGAGAAGATGAATGATACCAAGAGAAAATACTCCACGTATGATAAGGAGTTTTATTCCATAATTCAAGCCTTTAAAAATTGGAGACACTACCTTGTCCCAAAAGAATTTGTCTTGTCTAGAGATAACCAGGCCTTACAATTCATGACCACACAGGAAAAATTGAATCAAAGGCATGCGAAATGGGTTTAGTTTATGCAGAATTTTACTTTTGTCATAAAACATATTATTGGGAATGCTAACAAAGTTGTTGATGCATTAAGCATGAAATGTTTGATTCTACAGGAATTTCAGGTGAAGAACTTGGGGTTTGAACACCTTAAGGACATGTATGGTGATGATACAGATTTCAAGGAAGCATATGAAGCATGTGAAAATCCTGTGTTGAGAGACAAAAGCCAATGGACAGATTATATGACTCAAGAGGGATTGTTTTTCAAGGGAAATTAGTTGTGCATACCAAAATTCTCAATGAGGGATAACCTTTTAAAGGAAAATCATAGTGGGGGATTTGCTGGACACTTCGGCCATGATAAAACATTTTCACAATTGAGAAGTTCATACTATTGGCCAGGTATGAGAACATAAGTGATAAATTTTGTGAATAGATGTAGAATCTGCCAACATGCAAAAGGAGAAAGACAGAACACTGGATTGTATCAACCATTGTCAATTGCAGAGAGGCCTTGGGATGCAATAAGCATGGATTTTGTGTTGGGACTACCAAGAACAAAAAAAGTATTTGATTCCATATTTGTGGTGGTGGATAGATTTTCAAATATGGCATACTTTATCCCATGCTAGAAGACCAGTGATGAAACACATGTTGCAAATATGTTTTTCAAGGAAGTTGTGAGACTTCATGACCTACCTAGAAGCATTGTCTTGGAAAGAGACACACAATTTTTTGGTCACTTTTGGAGAACACTGTGGAAGAAGTTGGGGACATAATTTTCCTTCAGATCATATTATCACCCTTAGACAGATGGTCATACTAAGGTGGTAAATAGAAGTTTGGGAAACTTATTGAGGAGTCTGGTTACTGAACACCATAATCAGTGGGATCAGATTCTGCCACAAGAAGAATTTGCATACAATGACTCACCAAACAGGAGCACTGGAAAGAGCCCATTCCAAATATTGTATGGAATGCAACCCATGGGAGTATCTGAGTTGAGAGACTTGGAACAGAGTGATATCAGGAGCACTGGAGCAGAAGATTTTGCCACAGAAATGTTGAAGCTCCATAGCCAGATCAGAGGAAAGTTGTAGAGTTATAACTAGGAATACAATAGCAGAGCTGATCAACACCTCAAATAAATTCAATTTGAAGTAGGCGATCAGGTTCTAGCACATCTTAGGAAATAGAGGGAACATATAACAAGTTAAAAATGAAGAAGATAGGACCGTGTAATATCTTGAGGAAGTTTGATGAAAATGCCTATGAGATTGAGCTGCCAGATGATGTGGGAATATCACCCATATTCAATGTTTAAGACTTGTATCCTTATAGGAAATATGACACACAGGGATCAGAAGATCAAGAGAATATTTAGTGGGAGAAACAAATGCCTACAGTAGAAAAACCATAGATGGAGAAGATTATTGATCAGAGGATTGTCAAGAAGACCATAAGGAAGACCTATTCTAAATATCTGATCAAGTGGAAGGGACACCCAATTGAAGATGCCAGTTGGGAAAATGAAGTTTCTTTCCAGAAGCATGGAAAGTCGGTGCAGGATCTTGTGGATAGGAGTCCATGAATTTTTGTCAAGGGGAGTATGATGTAGGAGCATCGTTGGAAAGCATGTGGAGTAGGACCACTCAGCACATGGGAATCTTTCCAGAATCTCAACAATTTTTAAGCACGCCTGAACTTAGTGCTGGAAAAATATTTGAAGCACGCTTGAACGATTGTGAGCGAAGTGGGAGTTTCCACTCCTACTATGGAATATGACTGATCTAATATAGTTGCTAGGTTAGATTTTTGGAGTAGACAAGTAGTCGAGGGGAACCCTAAGAACCCTCTAAGATAAATAGAGGTTTTGTATGCCCAAATGAGGCTAGTTGCAAGTTAGTAGTATATTTTTGAGTTTTCAGTTTTTGTTTTGATTATAGTTGTAGCCATTTTCACTTTTGAATATCACATAGGAAAATTGACCCAATGCATGGTGTGGACATTGCTTGCAATTCCCTGTTATTGTGTTTTCATGACTGAATGAATGAATTTCGTTATGAGTAGATGGAACTGTGAATGTTAGGATAAGTTTCAATTGTTTCTCTTCTGTTGAAAGTGGTGCAAGGTGTGCACACAGAACGCAAGAAGTGCGTTGACATAATCTATTTTTGTTCCAAAGATTATAAGAGATAGCACGAAACTTCCCTTTGCAAGGAGTGTAAAGAGACTAGTGCAAGGCATGCACAGTTGTCCATAAGAATTCAAGCCTAGCGTAAAGATTTTGTGCAAGGATTGCACAAATCTGAGGTTCGATTGAGTGTCGACGAGACTTTGTAAGAAGTTGAAGAAGCAACAAAAGGAGAATGCCAAGAGGGCGAGAGGAATTTCTCTTCGAGAAATCCTTCGGATATGAGTTATCAAAATCCCTAAAATGCAAGGAGTGCACAGGAAGTTGAAGTCTTCACAAGAAGAAGCACAGGAGGAATAACACTTTTCATAAGTGTTAACAATTTCCAAGAGTCAGACTCATCAGGGGAGAAAGGGTTCAAAACCTTTGAACACTTAGAAAGTATTCTAAGTCAGAGAAATCAGAAGCTTGGGAGGAGGAGAGGCATTGGTCATTGGATCATAGCACTAGGATCAATATCCGTCTGATTCAATAAAAGGTACATGATATTTAACATTTCGTACACAGAGGAGAAAGAACCCACCAAGATTTGAGACTTGAAACTTCTGAAGTCTGAAGTTTCAGATTTCTGAAGTAAAATATTCGGCGTTCGATCATCTGAAGAAGACTAAGCTGTCATATCATCTGAGGTGAACGTCTAGCATTGTATCACCAAGGAGAATCTGAGCCGTAGGATATCATGAGTTTAGGAGGAATCAAGTTTGAACTCTGAGATTCCCAAAACACAGAGTGTCGGAGAGCCAAAGGAAAGATACACCATTAGATCCATAGGGATACATGTCAGTAGATCAAGAGATTCGAGAAATTTGTCGTGGGATTTTCAGTTTGAGAACTGAGATTGCTGAACTCCGAAGGCCCGAAGTGAATATGGAGCATCGGATCTGGAGGAGATGTGGAAAATATCTGAGAACTCCAGGTAAAGTCCCGAAAAGATCTATAGCCATCATATTTAGGGGAGACATGGCATGAATCCATGCACTCCAGGAAAATACCCAAAGTAAACCTCATTTGTTGATCTGAGGTGGACACACGTCAGTGGATTATAACTTTCAGACAAAGTCATTGGGGAAAGGGTGGAGTTTGATATTTGAAATCTCCAAAGTCTGGAACCTGGAGGACATCTCGACCACTGATTGAGAGAAGGGTATCAATACCATTGATCTAGGTTGAAAGTTCAAACACCCAAGGTAGAAGATGGATCGTTGATTGTGAGGACAGGTGCCTACATATCAGTTTCTCTGGAAGATTGGAGTATGGAAGAAGGTGAGGTTTGAGGTTTCAAAAACCTAAAGTCAAGAGAACCACAAATATGGTAGCCATCGATCGAAGGGGACAAGTGTCAGTAGATCTTCCTCTCTGGAAGATTTCCTTGCAAAGGAAACCAAGGTTTGATATTTGAAAGTTTCGAAGTCTGTAATTTTGAATTGATCACAGTCGTCGATCGAAGAAAGGGAGATATGAAACTTTGATTCTAGAGGATAGATCTCAATTGTCTGTTTGAAAGCACCGTCAAGATCATGATATCGATGGTCATCTCACATTGTGGGGACAGAAGTTGTGCAGACTTTAAAAAGTCAAGGGCAGACCGCAATCCATATCGTGGTTTCACTAGGAGGACACGTGGAGGCTCGAGGAGAATTGCAGGCCAAAAAGTAGTTTGAATTCAAACCGCTTATGGCCAAGCCCGCAATCATGTGTTCATTACCCAAGGTCACATCAGAGGAGGGTATGATATAAAAGGTGCTAACACCTGATACTCTAAGATTTTCCTAGAGCGTGAAAGGGAAGGTCGTGGGTGTAGTGAAGCCTTTGCAAGAAGTTGAGAGGGTCTGTGTCTAAAGTAGGACCAAATCAACAAGGTTTCAGAGAGTCGTTTGACTCCTGAATAGAATACCATGACCAGGAGGTTGCACAACCCCTAGGAGAGAAGGGGGTCTACACCAAAAGGTGTTTCTATTCTTCCATAGTTCCAAACAAACTTGGTGGTAGTAACCTGACAAACCCAAAAATCCTCTAATATTCTTCAATGTTTTAGGAATTGTCCAGTCCATCATGGCCTTAATATTGTTAAGGTCTACCTTGCACCACCATGAGATACAATATGACCCAAATGCTCTACCTCCTTCAGCCAAAATAAACATTTGGATGGTTTGGAATATAGTTGTTGCTCCTTTAGTAGTTGTAGCACCTTGTCAACATGTCGAACATGATCCTCCCAAGACTTTCTATAGATTAGTATATCATCAAAAAATACTAACATAAATTTTCGAAGGAAGGGCTTGAAAATGGAATTCATCAACCCTTGGAATGTGGAAGGTGCATTCGTAAGTCCAAAAGGCATGAAAAAAAAATCATAATGGACTTCATGAGTTATGAATGTTTTTTTGGGGATATCTGCTTCCTTCATTCTAATATGATGATACCCTGAACAGAGATCCAACTTTTGGAAGTAGATTGATCCATGTATTTCATTTAACAATTCATCAATGGTAGGAATGGGAAACTTATCTTTAATGGTGATCTTGTTGATATCTCTATAATCTAAACACATATGCCATGAGCCCTCTTTCTTGAGTACCATTACCACTGGTGTAGAGTAAGAACTTTGGCTAGGCATAATAATTCCAGCCTCTAACATTTATTCAACCATATGCTAAATTTCACTCTTCTGGGCATAAGGGTATCTGTAAGGCCTGATGTTAGGGGCATGGATGATTTTAGGGGCTAAATTTTTCTCATGGGATAATTTTCCATGGTTTTTCCACAAACGAGATTCACTATTTTAAAAATTATTCACCCAAATTCTATAGGATAAAATTATTTTACCTTAAAAATCGCCAAAAATTTATAAAAACTATATAAAATCCTTATAAATTTGAATATTTTTACAAAAATATCACCAAACATTTATAGGTGGCATATGAAGGATTAGTAAGATTCGCCAAGGTTTCTACATTTTGAAACAAATTTCCATCCTTAAAATCATCCCTGGTTAGGGGGAACACTCCGAGAAATTAGGTGAATAGCATGATCATGATCATGAATGGGTGGAAGAACTTTGGGAATAAATTCAAATACTTTGGAATGCTTATCACTAATCCCTTGGAGATCTATGGGAATAGATGGCTTAGATGTTTAAACATCTAGTAAGCATAGTTGTACAATTACACCCTGATGCCTCATTTTCTATAATTTTATCATGCCATTAGATTTTATCACCTTACTAGGTTTCCTTGTGATACTCCTTAACTCAATTTCCTTTCCTTCAAATGAAAATTTCATGAAAATTAAAATCTATTGTTCTAAATGATTGTAACCATTGGACTCCTAGTATGAAATCAACACCACCCATGGGTATAGAAATCATTGGACTATTCATTAAATATTCCCCCATAGTAAGATTGATCTTATGGAATTTTCCTAAGCAATTGATAGTTCCTTCATTTGTAATCATTACTTGAAACTCTAACGTGAGATATATGCTATAGCACGAAAACCCCTCTACGGACTACACCAGGGTTCTAAAATGTACGCAAAGCTAACCATCTAAAGTCTCCTACTTTTTATCAACTATCTCAACTTTACCCCACAATCATACATAAAAGACAAGGTATAGGGATCCGGTAGGCATACCTTAAACTCTACATCCTATGTCGATCCCTTTGGGCTTAGTTGTTTCCTGACTGCAAGTCTCCTCCCAAGGCTGACCTGCATTCACCAAAAGACAGACAAGAAACTACAAGCATGCATTTTACATATGGATTAGTGGGTTAGACATCATAAACAAGAAATGTAAAAAAATCATATAAGTTTAAGACGTCATTTGGCAGGAGAAAAAAGTACTTCTTTATATTAATCTCACAAAAGTCACTTACAATATGAGACCGACATTGCTCCTCAAACTCAGTCCTGGGATCCTCTTTACAATGCACCAACTTCTTCCACATATCCTTCTCCTCTTAAGTTCTCTCTAGGGGAATGGCAAGGGCTTGCAATGGAGAAAAAGGAAATTCTGGCTCAAACTCACAATGTGGTTGCCGAATATTGGGGCAAAGGGGGAATACAGAAATGGGCAGAGTTTCTATGCTCCCATGCTTCTCTCTACAATGGGACCCCAACCCCTTCTTTTATAGGCCAGAAGAGATAGTAATGGTTGGGGTGACTGGCTATGGGCAGTCAAACGGTTAAGTAACAACCCAAAAACCAATATCCTATGCAATTTTCCATTTTTCACAATATTCTGTGAGTGTACGTGGGTTGTAGTGGGGAAGCAAGTGTGTGTACGTGGGCAGTAGTGGTGCAGGGCATGTACACCTTCAAAGAAATGGTTTTTGAAGAGCTTGTTTAGTGATGGCTTGGAAAAGATAGCAAGTTAGATGGCTTGATGCCAAGTATGCATGTCTTGTGCAATTTAGGGTTATAACAGATGCCCCCTAATGTGTGAGGTCAGAAGAGAATTTGATGGCCGAAATACATTACAAATATTCACCGATGTACAAAGTGAGTGAGCCTAGGAACTAGAGTTCAGGAGGTACCATTTGCAAAAAATAACAATTTGTCTCACCAAGGCAGGCTTACCCATGCTTGGGGTGAAATAAAATCATGGATGTCAATCAAATACACTGCAGATCCATGTCATAAAACTATATAAAGTGTATCCGCGAGTAGTACACAATGGATCTACATCTCAAATTCAAAAGATATACATGTATGGTATCCATATTCAAGAATCCAATGATGCCTGATGGCTGGAGATGAGGTCTTCAGAGCTCAAGAAACAACTTCAAAATCTTCAAAACTCGGGTAGGAGTGTAATATCAGTGTATAACTTCACTACCTAGAGGTCTTTGACGGCTCTTTAGGAACAGACAAGAGGATCTTGGCGATCAGTGCAGAGAACTTCATTGATTTTGAACAAGGACTTGATTGGTATTTTGGGGTGGTCGGGCATGAGGACAAGAGACAAACTGCAGAAGGGTTGAGTCAAGTTTAGTAAGAATTCCCTTGGATGAAAGCACGACAAAAGATGAGACTCAGGAAGCATGGAATTGACATAAGTTCATGATGTAGGAGGCAATGAGAACTCTCCATATGTTTGGAAGGGTAACCAGACAGAGGAGGACATAACTCTTTTTAGCGAGAACAACTTCCTAAGGTCATATTGAATCCTAGGGCTTGACGAACAAATGAAAGGATGTGCTTTGTCCAAGGGTGACTCATTGTGCTGTCAACAAAAAGAAAATACTTTTTCCTTCCTCTTTTTGGGGTATATTTGATTTTTTTGTCTTTTTCAATAATCTTGGGAAGCTTGAGAAAGAATAAAAAATGCTACGTTACAAAGGAGGATCGAGTGTCACAGACATACTAGTTCCAAGCACAAGGAACACATTGATGCTCAGAGAAAGGGGACATATGCAGGAAAAGGACACTAGGGAAAAATCCTCCATCGGTCAAGGTGTCAAGACACAGAGGAAAAGTTCCACAAGGATTGTGTATAAGGCATGCTTCAAATGGTTCAGTTGAGAGCAACATGGATCCAGAATTAGGCCAAAGACGTAGGAATGCAAATGCGATTAATAAGACACAATGATAATGTCCTTCGATGGAATTTTAACAAGCCCGAAGAAGGTAAGCTCGGTGGTTTTTCATGTTTAGAGAGTCTGAAAAAATGTAAAAGAAGACTCCACTAGGGTACATTTTTCAAAGTTAGTCTAGTCGACCTGAAAAAGGGATATACTAGCACCGAAAAAAAGTCTATTCAAAATCAGTTTAACAAGTGTGACAAAGACAATATCACTCGGCAATATTTTCATATTTAAGGAGTTTGAAAAGAGCTTAACTATGGACTCCATAAGGGATGTTCTTCTCGACCAATTTAATGAGTGTGAATAAACAAGGTCACTCGGCCATCTTTTCACTTTTAGGGAGTCTGAAAAGAGCCTAACTATGGACTCCGTGGGGGTTCCTTTTTCGTAGATTTAGTCCCTCAAGCCCGAAAAAGGGATAAAATTATACCTGAGAGTACTCTTCTAGAGAACTGAGGCTTCTAGAGTATACTTTTATTCATACTTTTGACCATCTAGACCTAAAAAGGAGTAAACTACCATTGGACAAACATGCCTTCAAATTACAGTTTAGCGAGCGTGAAGGGAAAGAAGATCGCTTAACAATCTTTTCATGTTTAGAGGGTCTGAAAAGGGCTTAAAATAAGACCCGTTGTTTTTTGGAAGTCCCGAGGGTGATGTCAAGAGTAATAATGAATCATGCAAATGAGGCTCAAACTTGTAATTAGGAAAAACTAATAAGGACTCCCGAGCCTATAATCATCAGTGACGGCATGGAGACCAAAATGCAACCAGGATCTACCTAGGGCATCCATGTGAAGGTAAGATCTACCACTAAATTACGACACTTCTATAGAAGGAGTGAGGGTTTTGTGTCACAATTCGGTGGGATCAATCCTATGGCAAAGAGAAAAAGACAACGAGGTGCAACAAGTGGAGGTGGAATCCTACCTTATATGCACAAAGTTGGAAAAATGACTTTTTACCAAAATACCTTTAAAACTGACCCAAATCTCGAAAAACTTCCCAATACCCAAAGTAACATGTATCGTAACATCCCCCAAGAAACTCAAGAACCATACTGAATGATTTTCAAGCTAGAAAAAATGACAAAAAGGGGAAAAAAAATCTATAAATAGAAAGTTGGCAGCTCATTATCACCATTGTAAATTGAGAATTGACCAAAAGTCAAAAAACACCCCTTTTCTGAAATAGTTGATTCCAGGAGCTTCAGTTGATGAAAATAACTTCCATTTGGACCAAGTAAGTACAGACTAACCTCTCTTGCATTTCCATTCTTCATTTTTGTATTTATTTTTGGTTTTTTTGGGGGGCATTGACCTTTAAAAAGGTCGGTCCTGTGTGTACACAGGTTGTCCAAGCATAGCCCGTGTGTACATGTGGTTAGAAGATATATTTCCCATGTGCACATGCAACTATCCTCGAGAAAACTTGCGTACACCCTCAATTAAGTGAAAGAAAGAAAAAAAAAAGAGTTAAATCTCCATCCACTTGTCATTTTGTAGGATGTACGTGCATTGGAAAGAGAGGGAGCATGAGAACATTGATTTTTTGGTCTCCAAAGACCCTGTTGCTATTGTTGTTTTGTCACAATGCAGGTTGTTAAAGTTCTTTTAGTGTCTGTTTATGAGGGAACAACCCAAGTTGCTAAATGCATTGATAGATTATTGGCATCCTGACGTAGAGGCATTCATGCTCAAGGGGCAGTCGTTGACTCCAATGACTGAAGATATTTACTTACTGACTAGTCTCACGAGGATAGGGGACACAGTCAACTTGCGTACTTTTTCCCCCAAGACGCACAACATCGTGGAGTTGATTGGAATCCATTGTGAGGCTCATACTGAGAAAGTGGTTTCTCAGGTGCCTATACATAAGATCAACAACCTATCATTCAAATTGATAGTTCTAATTATTGGTCGGATTACTAGATCCACAAATTTACATCAGGCTTCCCGGGTGCACATGCATTGTGCGATACAATGCTTAAATGCACAGATTTTTGATTGGAGTACCACCATGCTAGATTTCATGAAGAGACAACTAACAGAGCGTTGGATACAGAAGCATCGTAACTTTGGTTTTGGGACCATTTTGTGTTCCTTTTTCTTTGAGAGGGTACCCAGTCTCAGTTCTCGAGAGACTATGCAAGGGCATGGGGCCTCTCTCCTAGCACTATGTAGATGAGCGGTGTTGTTGCTGCGACAGGGGAGAGGGAGTACCATCCAGGCTTTCGATGACAATTTTTTTGATTGGTGGTCACGGCAGATTCCAGCGATAGAGGACTACCCCTATGCCATGATCAAATTTTCTAGAGATCCTGGCATGCCTATACCTCCCGAAGCGAAGCGAGGAGAGATGGGTAAGTTTTCTTTTCAAAGTTATTTAATTTTTATGTCTTTTTATATATATATTTTTTTTGTATACCAGAGTATGTGACACTCATGTATCAGTTATGTAAAGATGTGTGACTAGTGCATCCAACAGACTTCTCGAGGACTAGGCGACATCCTGGACTAGAGGCAGGACCAGCTGGAGCCACTGGACTAGCAGCAACAGTAGGGGGCCCTCCAGCCAGATAGGCTGGGAGAGTATTGAGATGGGTAGAGCAAAAACTTACTACACTCACTTATACAGTCCCTATGGCAGAGATCGAGGATCTCCCACCATCGATGCAACTTCACGTAGTTGGGGTGCCACGGACCTAGGTCCAGCTCTTCTGGCATTTGGAAAACATCATTGTTCACTAAGGCAGGGCCAACAGGCCCCACCCTTAGCTAGGTTTGAATACTTACGTGTCGAGAGAAATTTTTGTATATTTTTTAGGGCATAAGCCCCATGACTCTGATTGGACATATTTTTGAGGTGCTTGCACCTGCCCATGTACTTTGATATTTTTTGATATATATGGATATTTTTCATCTTTTTATGTCTTATGGATTACATCTATTTTACAAATGTATTTACATGTGCGTGCATGTGCTTTTTCTTACATGTGTGCAATATGCCAATCTAATACATGATTGTATAGAGTATCTGTGATTTGATTCAATCTTCTAGGAACATGGATATACGTAATGTAAGCAAAGCTTCATTCTAGGAGACGTACCCTAAGGAACCATCGGTGTAGTGTAGGATCGTAAATGCGGTAAACCCCATGTAACTGAGACACAACCAACTGAGCATCTAAGTATACCTAGAGGTGAGAGATACCATGTGACAAAGAGTTATGAAGCAACTCTAATACTGTGTTGTATTTGGTGACATTGTTTGTGGTGTCACCTAAATAGATACAAAGTGAAGATAGAAATTGGCCCTAAGGTGTGAAAATCACCCAAGCTGCGGAAGAAAGCTTCCAAATGTGTCGGTTAGCACTATACGTAAACCCAACAAGAACCTCTAATTCACTTGACATATTCCACAGTGAAAAATATGACATAAAAAATGACACGTCCATAAAACCAAAAAGACAAAATACTAAAAAGAAAATGTATAAGACTATACATATGTTACAAGAAGTCACCCAAGGAGACCCACCTATGAGTAATACTTCTTGAGGTAGAGCCCATTTCTAGGCTCCGCCAAATCATTTCCCTCAAAGTCCACTAGATGATAAGCACCCTTCTTTAGAACCTCCTTCATGATGAAAGGTTCGAACCACATGGGTTTGAACTTGCCTGCCCCTAGGGGGTCATTATCTTGGTCATAGACTATGACAAGGTCGTCTTAAGAGAAAATACGAGGATGGACTAACCGATCATAATGACACTTGAATTTTTTTTTATGAGCCTCGTTAGCCAAGACTGCATTTTGACACTTCTCATCGAGTTGCTCAAGATATAATAAATGTTCTTCAAGCGGTGAAGTGTCTGGTAATAACTGTACTGCCAACTTTAGAGAGGGGATCTGACACTCTATAGGCAAGACTGCTTCTAGCCCATAAACGAGTTGAAAAGGTGAGAAATGGGTTGTAGTCTTAACAGACATTCAATAGGCCCATAATGTTGAGTACAACATCAAATACCAATTTGATCTGGCTGAATTGATCGTTCACTATAAAATAGTCTTAAGGGATTTATTCACAGCTTCCACCTAACCATTCTCTTTTGGGTAGTAGGGTGATGAATGTTCTTGCCTCAACTCAAGATTTGATGTTAACTTAGGCATAATTTTGTTTTGAAAGTGACTTCCATGGTCAGTGACAATCTCTCTCGAGACGTCGAACCTTGCTATTATCTGGTTAAACAAAATGAGAGTTGCGTTCTCGCCATCATCTTTAAACGTTGGCATAGCTTCGACCCACTTCATGAAGTAGTCTACTGCTACGATGATATAATGGTGCCCCCTTGCAGAAGGAGGGTTTCATGTAGCGTAATCAATCCCCCACTTGGTGAAGGGAGCAACTATGATGATGGGAAACATGGGAGCAGGGTGTGCACTCATCTTCCGAGAGAATATCTGAGACGGGTGGCACTTATTGACTAATTCAACATAATCTTTGATTAATGTCGGCCAAAAGTAACCAGCTCGTAGAATCTTTTGGGTTGTTGCCAACCTATAAAAATGACCGCCACATGCTCCAATGTGGCAATCGTTAAGCATGATTTTCGCTTCTTCATGGGTGAGACACCGACGAAGGATGCAATCTACACCTTGACGATACAGAGTGTTCTTGAGTATGAGATAGTTTTTGGCCTAATGGCATATATGGTGATGCTCATCATGAGAAGCATAGGTAGGGCACTTCAAAGTCTGGATATAGACTAGTATATCTCCGTACCAGAGGTTCAAAGATGTGATAAAAAAAATGTCTCCTTTGATAGGTGACTCCTCAAGTATAACATTTCCTTATTCGATTGAAAGTTCCGAGTTGAGTTCTGCAAAGACCAATGACTTTTTGGATTTCTCCGAGACAAAATCCAAGTCAAATTCCTAGAGGATAACTATCCATCTACTGATCTTTCCATTGATCACACATTGTGTCAACATGTATTGAAACATATTCACAATGGCAATGACGGTGGTCTTGCAAAACAAGATGTAATGATGGAACCATTGGACAGCATGAACTGCTGCCAACGCAAGTTTTTCAATGTGGGAATAATTGAGTTTTGGTCCAACAAAGCCTCGACTCAGGTAATAAATCACATATTCTGAGAGAAAATCATCCTCCTGAACCAATACCATACTGATGGTCGACTCCGTAGTGGCCAAGTACAATAAGAAATATTTATTATTATTGGGTGGCCGAAGCAGAGGGGTAGATGTGAGGGCACATTTCAACACTTTGCAAGAGCGCTGCGTGATTTCATCCCAATGAAAAGGAACATCCTTCTTCAATAAATGCACAAAACCCTTTGTGATCTTGACATAGTTCACGATGAAACATCGTAAAAAGTTCGCCTTTCCCTCTAGACTCTGAAGATGAGGGATTGTGCACGAGGGAGGCAATTGAACTATCACCTCAACCTTTAGAGGATCGACCATGATCCTTGTTGTTGAAACTATGAAACTTAACAGATGACCCGATGTTATGAAAAATATTCATTTGTTTGGATTAGAGTATATCCGGTAGTTGTGACATCGCTCAAACATAAGTCAGAGGTGTGCGGGATGATCAACTCTCTTGTGAGATCATGATGCTAAATCATCGAGATAAGCCTCGACTATATGTTTGAGGTCGTGGAAAGAAAAAGACATGGCTCACTGAAACATAGCTCCAACATTTTTCAGACCAAAATGCATCTTCCGATAAGAGAATGTACCCCA
>ML846307.1:0-12193 GCA_009831015.1 Picea engelmannii
AGGTAATAGATTATACTCAAGAGGTGCATCGACAACGTCCACATAAATATAGACAGTCTTACCATCTAATTAGATGGGTAAGCTAATGATTATTCCATGGGGTTGAAACATGTGTCCATTGAAATATTTCAATAATGTCACAGGCATGCTAAGATTAGGAAAGCCAATGGATTTCCAAAAATAAATAGACATAATGCAAGTGAAGGCTCCTTGATCAACGACTGTTCGAAATATTTTTTTACCCATCGTTCACACTTTAATCTGGAAGGCTACTTGATGGGAGAGCATATGAGTTACATGAGATGAATAAAAGGTCATCAAGCTCGACTCTGAGGGATCAACCCCTCCTATGCCAGAGAGCAAGGCTTTCCGTTTCATGGGGAAAATTTGGATAACTTCAAGTGCAGACATGGAAAAAGATGTCTGGGCTAAGTCTTCCACAATACTATAGTTTTGGGAAACCCATGTGTTAGGATTATGTGTTGTACGTCGAAGAACTCCCTTCGGGGGGCAAAGAAGTGCATCAAAATATGGCTTCTCTATTTAAAGAAGACCACTCGGATAGGAAGAAGATGTTTCTTCTGAGCAAGCATGGGAAGGCTTGGGAATGTCATAGTTCTTGTTTCGATTCTGCAAGTTGACCATGTGGTCACACATAAACAAAAAAGGGTTCATGGAAGACCCCTCTTGGTGAGGGGTACCTACCATGCACCCTTGCGGAGGGGAAGGATTTGTGGCAACCATATTCTAAGGTTGAATGGGGAAAGTATGGGTTAATACAAGAGGCTGTTGGGGGGTCCATTGTTGTGCCAAAAATTGATGTATCTCATCCTTCCAAGGAAAATGGTGAGTAGGATGGTCCCCACAAATCGTGCAAGGAAATCAACTCTTCCTTTTCTCCTTAGTGCCTCCCTCTTGGATGTTTTGGGTGGAGGAAGTCCCTTTCTCATTATTGGAATTATGCTTCTTGTTCTTGTTTTTATTAACTCTAGGTTGCTAAGGATTATTCAGTTGCGTGGAATGCACCAAATTCACCTCGGATGTTTGAGAAGGGATCACAACAATTTGAGCATTAGTGTCAAAAATTAACGGTTGAGACTTAATGGAAATTTGACCCATCTGATAAGATAAATGGTTCACAGATGCATGTGAAACAAAACCAACCACACCATTGGAATGTGGTCCTAGGTTGGGTTTTTGTGGATCAATTGATGGGTAAGGAGCATTTGGTATGATGTCATATAGAGTACCCGACTGAGAATAGATCAAGTCCAAGTGTTGGGCACACAAAATGGCTTACTCCTCGGTGGCCTCCTTGACCATATCTACATCCCTAGGAATGGGTGGTAAGAGGGATTTGGTAAACCATTCCATAAGGACCTTTTCCAAAATATGAGTCTTAATCATCCTACACCATCTTTTCCACTCATGTATATGATTAGAGATGTGAGTGGCATTGTCTTGATGCAGCGAAGTCAAGAGTTGTGTTCCTATCTCGTACCGAACAACCAATTGGCAGTGAGTTAAAAATGCCATATATAGGTCATTGAAGCTTATAAAAGAACCACCTTTAAGTTCATTTTACCATTTTGGGACTGCTTCGGTCAAGGGTCTCTGGAAAAGACACAACATCACACTATCATCCATTAACGATTTGGATGAACACCACAAGTGGTAAGTGATGATGTGTGTAGAGGGTTCCTCCCCCATATTTCCATTGAAATTTGGAATATCTTATGATAGCTTGTATGGCATTGTCGACCACAATGGGTCATGAGAAACAAGGTCATTTTTGAACCGTGAAAAATCTGGTAAATCTGGCGTTGCGAGGATAGGAAACGATGCAAATGAAGACTGGGAGTGAGGTGAAGTCTCTATTTTCCTAGATGGACCTTGAATTCCCCTATGTTGGCACTATTGGAGGGGTGGGGATATCCTAAAGAGTGAGTTCCAATTGGGATGGTGGCACTTGTAGGAGCATGATTACTCCCAGAACCAAAAATGCCTCCAAGTGGAAAAGTGGACCCTCCAGGAAATATGTTTCCAAAGTTAGTCTGAGGGGAAAAACCCCTAGGACCAGATGTGGACACAAAATGAAAACCTCCCCACGATGAAAAATTACCCCCAAGGGATGTTCCCCCAAGGAAAAGTGTGCTAACCCAAGGAAAGTTAAAACCTCCATATGTACTACTTCCCCCAATATGACTAGGGATAGCCCCAAAACCACTAGGAATACTCCATACAAAAGGTACACCTACACTTGATGATGCTGGGATGCTCATTGGATTGGCGGAGGTGGAAGGATTTCCACTTCCCATGCTGAAACCAAAGCTCAACCCCTTACTGGAAAATAATCTAGTAGTGGGCATTGATTTGGAAGGGATGGGTGTAGGTATGAAAGGTATACTAATGGATGGAGATGATGACACAATTGACATCCCTTAGATTGATGAACTGAAAAAAAAAAAAGGTGTGGGCGATGTAGGTCCAATGGAGCCAAGGGGTGGCAATGAGGAAACTATTGGGATGCCCCCGGGGAATTCCCCCCTAACCCACTTGGGGATGGGCTTGTAGGCTCAAATACAATAGAAAACATATTGGGTCTAGACATTGTGGGAGGATGACTAAACAAAAAGAAAGTCTCATTGAAAATTTCCCTTACTTGGACAAGTAAAGGGGCGTCTGGCTCAATTAGAGGTGGATTGAAATTTGGTGGAGGATGTTCGTCTACCACATCTACTTCAACCAAACTGGTCTTGTCAAAGCAAAATAAGACCCTTTTAAGTCTTTTCCACTTATGTTGCACCTCTGTCGAGGTAGTTGCACCTTTGTAATAGGCTCAATTCCTCGTAATTGACGAGATTGACGCGGTAATTCAACCACGGTGAATAAACTTTGTTACTAACAAACATAAATCAACCTATGGCTGACCTAGACTCAGAATCAAAGAGAAAAACCCTAATCAAATATAGGAAAACAATAAGCAAATCAATTGGCTCAGGGACCTTCCAAAAACCAACCCTATGGGGGTGGGGTCAAGTCCCCCACAAGATTAGATAGCGAAGGTGTGAGGAGTAGTTATGATGATCAACATGAAATAACCCTGACCTGTGTAAGTACTCTTTATTAAAGTGAAAACCCTCCGGGGAAAATGATATTGTGAAGGAACTTCTTCCCCAAGTACCACATGAACATCCCACAGGCAGTCACCTCTATAGCTCCCTAGGAAATGTCATTAAGGTTACCACCTAACAATCAATGGCCAGGTGACTAGTTGTAAGTCCAACCACATGTAAGGGTAGGGTAACTAGGTCTGATCCTATGAAGGTGTTAACCAACAAAACCCCCGTATACATAACGATGGAAGCGGTACCACAAACACCAAAACAAGTAGAGAGGAGTAATATCCCTACTTTCCCGGATGTAACCTCATGCTTAAATCCTGTTTTAGAGAAGGCTCTTGACACACTTATTACAAGAATGGACTTTAATGCTCTTTAATGACTTCTAGGTTTAATTTTTTTTCCTTGAAGATTTTACTCTCCAATCTCATTCCAAGGCCATAAAGCTATCTTATATTGATTTACTATCAAAAGAAAAATGTCTAATTGATTTTATATTAAGTGCTTCTTTTTAGGGGTTGTTTCTTAGGTCCAAAGGTAATGAATGAAACTTTAATGATGTGATGACTCTTGACCCAACCAAGTAATGGAATATGATAATGCAAGTTTTTCACTTTGATAAACTCTAGCTATGGGAGGGAGAGAGATTTTTTTTTTCTTTGCAAATTTTAGAAATAAGACCTCACACACACCAAACAACCAACAAACAAATTATATTTGAAACCAAACAATGATTCTAATGCACTTGTACACTAATGCTTCAAAAGAAAACCTAGCATGCAACATTTTTTTTGTTTGTATTTATGATGTTGTTCCAATTGAAATGTAACAATTCTTTTTCTAAGAAAGAAAGACAAATGTAAAAGGAAAACTATAAAATTAGCAAGCAAAGGGTAGTGTGATATTGGTAGTGAATCCCCTTGGCACACTCCAATGTGTACATAGGATATCAACCCAAAACTCACAAACAATGGATATTAACAATGTAAAACCTAGTTGCAAAAGGAAACTCAACCAAATGCAACTATCAATCACCCAAAAATACAATTTAAGACCTCAAAGTTCACAAGTGCAATTATGAAAAGAGGTCCTAAAATGCTTCACAAGGGATGATCACACACACAAAAAAAATATTTTCTTTTTCATGTCATCCCAAGAATGATGAAAAATCCCTTGCAAAAATAAGTTCTAAAGGTTTTCTTCTCTAATAATAGGGACCCTAGGCTTCACAACAAAAAACCTATAAGCAATTTCGCAAAAAATGGACTTTTTTTGCACCCTACATGCCCTTTTTTGTGGACCCTACAAGGGTCCTCATGGGGCACATGCCTATAAATCGGTGAGGGCCTTGTGGGAAACCTATTATGCAACCAGTGAGGGCCTTACAGGACACCTATTATGAAACAAGTGAGGGTCTGCTTCTTTTCAAAAAAGGTGGATCTATTGTAGATCTTCCAAATCTGGATCAGATCTATCAGATCTACTAGATCTAGGCCCTGTGATGACTGAATGGAAGAAAAATCAAATGAAATCACAACAACCAAAGGAAAAGGTAGGAAAATAGGCTCAACTAGATAAGAATTCGTCCCCAATGGATTCTCCAATTTATTATTGGATTTTTGCTTAGAGGGATCTCACTAAATAATCAGTAAGATCTCCCTAGGATTGGTGTTGGACAATAATGTTTTGGGATGTAATTTTGGTTAAAATCCTAAATATGGACTAAGTGCACAAAAAAGGTGCCTATGAGAAGAAGGAAGATGAGTGAGTGTGCAACTGAGGCACATCCAGGATGATAGTTAACAATAGAGGTGCATCCAGAAGTAAATGTGTAGTGAGAGAGAATAAAGAAGAAAAAAGGAGGAGAAGAGAATAAATGAGGAGAAGAAAGCAGGTGAAAAGGAAGGATGACAACTCGACAGGATAAATAAGGAAGTATGCGCAAAATTAGGAAAGAACAACCATTTAAAGTGAAAAAACAACATGCAGATGGAAAAGAAAGAGAAAGCAACTAAACAACCACTGAACTGAAGTTGTAATGCAATGGAATAGGGTATTAAGCCCTAAATAATCTATATAAATATGTAAAGGGTTGGGAGAATAGGGGTTCTCTGGTTGTGTTTTATTTGGTTCCTTTATGTGATTATTCTTGAGCATCCTTGTGGAGCATGTCCCAAGATGTCAAAAGTTCTTACATGTAAGAAGAGTGATAAGAGAGTCTATAAAAGAGAGGAATCCATGCTTGAATGTAAGATATGATGTAGAGAGAGAGAGGCTTGCACTGTAGAGTGGCTAAGCGAGGAGGGAAGAAATATAAGTATACCATATCTTTGTAAGCACAGTGCACAAGCCAGAAGCTATTGATAACCACATAATAAATAAGCCAATCATTGTGGACGTAGCCCAGAGTTGGGTGAACCATGTTAAAAGTTATGTCAAATGTCTGTTATGTGAATGTTCATGGAATCTATTTTATTCTTGTTATATTAGACCCGTGGTATGTATAATCATTGCGCAATAATCACGATTGTTACAATAAAAGGTTATGTGGTGAACTAGAATCTAATGATGGTATGAATATGAAATCACTAAGTGGTTAATAAAGAACAAGGATAGAATTGCATGCACATAAATTATAAGGAAGGATGTGTTGTAGGAAAATCTCCCTGTGGATAGGTAGATTGCCTCAAAGAGCTAGACCCTTAACTCTAAGACAGAAAGTGCTTAACGTGGACACTGACTTCCTTTCAAATCTATACAAACTAATGCATGAGGAGGAAGGAGAATAGAAGTACCTTTTTATCGACGTTTGTCCCTGCACGCTCCGAGTTGAGCTCCAATCTTTTGCTCCTCGATGAGCCCTGTAGACAAACAATAGTACGACCACTTCCTACTCTATCAATATTAGTCCAAAATAGATATATCTACTAAAGAGACAAATTCATGTGATATTGAACACAAATTAGAAAGAAACAGGCCAAGCAAATTATATTAATGAGGACAAAAAATTGCTTACAGCCATAGATGAATTGCAGTAGTTTCGCCAAGTCCTCCTTTTCTACCCCTTGCTCAAAAGATCCACGATCCAAATGATGATAGCTTCATTGATTGATCCCTATGAGATCATAGGTCTCTTTCTTCCAAAATATCTTTGTTACAGCACCACTTATGAGATCATAAGTTTGGTGTGATTCTCCCTTTCCAGTCCTCTTTCACCATTAGAAAGCTTGATTATATAGCCTTGGAGAGGCTTTAACCACTTGAGATATACTTGGGGAAGTTGAGGATTTGCCTCATTCAGTTGAGGATCTTCCCTAAGATCATGGCTAGACTAGGGATTCAAATCCAACTTCCTTCCAAGAATGAAAGGATCCTTCCCCTATTCATCTCAACAACTTAACTACTACCCAGAATAGGTAGCGCTCCCTCAAAAGGGCCATCAGAGCGTTGTAGAACTCCCTAGTAGGCTTTAGGGGTGCGCCAATGCTTCCAAAATCCATAGAGCTCCCTCAAAAGGGCTAGAGGAGCTTTATAACGCTCCCAGATAGTGTAAGGGGGAGCGCCGATGCTCCCAGAAGAGGTATAGGGGAGCGCTCCCCTCTAAAAACTCAGTTTTTGAGGTGCTTTCAGATGGAAAAAGGTTTGTAAGCCTGCTGACTCATTTCTCCTCTTCCAAATCAAATTTTTGAGGTGTTTTAAGTGTCCTTCTCATGTATTTATAGGCACAACATAGGCATCATGGCAGCATTCTTTCTTTGACACTTGCAACACTTGTGAGCAACATGCGACACTTGCGACCTTGTGAGAAAAATGCGACACTTGTGACCTTCGTAATGACGACACTTGTGACACTATCAAAGTGAGTATTTTTGATGTGTAATAGAATGAACATAATTGTCACCTCCCATTCCCTCACTACTACAAAAACCTGGTTCTCACAATCCCAATAGATACCTCAGGTGAGACTTCATATACATAAGTATGTGATGCTGAAAGGGCCGGTGTCTGGTGGGTTTTGTTGGTTAAAGATAACTTGAATGTAGGGTCTTACAAACCGTGCACAAAACCAACAAAGATACCTTGTGTGAGACTTCATCTAGGCAAGTAGGTGATGACAAAAGAGACAATATTTGGTGGATTTTGTTGGTTAATGATAGCTCAAACCTAGGGTCTTACAAACCGCATGCAACGCCAACAAATGGCTTCGTTACCAAGACCTGTAATTTGTGATTAAAGAGAGTGTTTTGGAGGCCGAATAAGAAGGAGATCTCAAAATAGTTGGAAAGGAAGGAACAAGAGTTTGCTCGACAAGAGACCATGAATCCTCATATGAGTGACAAGCAATGGATGCAAAGGTATGTGTATACAAAACTGCATGAAATTTTCTTTGGTGAGTTTACAATTATTTTGACTGAGTGGCTAGAAATATTAGTGGAGAATATTGTAAGGTACAAAAATGTAGCGCCGAGGAATTGAACTCCTGAGTTGGTAAGACAACTGAATTCCGTAAGTAACTTGACTACTCGTGCAGTTGATTTCTTGTTGGATAACATGCAAGGAGGATATATTACAGAATTTGCAATAGATTCTACCCAATCATATAATGTTGCAAAAATGGACTTTTTCAAGGGTCTGCACGAAAGGTTCATGAAATCATTGGGTACATGGATAAATATGTTGTTTTGTGACAAGTGCATGATGGAAATGCAATCTGACTGCTAAAGGGGATCGTGCACATAGGGGAATGTTATGAACATAAATATACATATAAAATAGATATTAATAACATAATAAATAAATGATAATTAATAAATAATAATTATTAATAATGAAAGGACATGTCTCAAAGGACATGACTATTGGTTAAGGGCACCCCTGCATGGGTATATATGTGAGCCCTCATTCTCATTCATAATCATCTTATCTCATCTATTCATATTTTATACATTATTCGTTCATGGATTATTATGTTATATTCCAAGTATTTTGGATAATTCTTGTGTGAGCGAACTTTGTTTGTCTCATTTGGTATCAGAGCTTCATTTTTATGATCCTGACCTTTGGCCAGTGTCTTTATCAGACCTTGTCTAAATCGGTTTTTGGCCAACCATACTTCATTAAGATTTTCTCTAATTATTCTTGATCTTTGATCAAATCAGGCTTTTAGCCACATATCTGGTCTTTGACCACAAATCAGGCTCTTGGCCACTTACATTTTTGAATTTATCGATTTTCTGCAAATTCAAATAGAATAACATAGATTCGTGAGGAAGAGTACTACACTGCTAAGTAAGAAATTGAAGAATTTTATGCTGCAAATCCAAGAAATCCAAAATTCAGAAAAGTGAAAAAAAATTATTAAAAAAAATATCTGTTGCCTTTATCACCGTGAATCATCCAAACAGAGTGTAGAAGGAATTGTTGGTTCTACCATAGCTCCAAGGAAACAAAAAAAAAAAAAAAAAACTTTTCATTGCAAATTTGAAAAATAAAATTCCTTTGGAAAAGAAAATATATTCCGTTGCAAGATCGAGGAAAGCGCAGAAGACCAAATTTGCAGCCATTAAATCAAAGGTAAAATAACAGTTGTAGTTCACTAGTTAGTTGTGACCCTACAAGGAGGCTGCATCAGAGTGTACCTAGCAAGGAGTGCAACAAAAATCTTGGAATAAGGAAAATGAAATTGTGTCAGTTCAAACCAGATATCACAAATTAACAAAGAAACAAGTTGCTATCATGGAAGTTAGTCATCGTAAAGGAATCATTGGCACTGGTTTTTGTTTGAATCTATCATAAATTAGCATAGAACGTTGTCACTAATTGTATGTGGGTTTTCCCGAGTCAACAACCGACTAAACAATTTAGCCCAGATTTCTGTGAAGTCACCAACATTTCATGGATCGAGTGTATTGAGTGTCCAATCAGAGGAAAAAACACATACATTCTGCGGGCACTACTGTTTCTAGACAGAGTGAAATAACACAAACATTATTATCTTAATTACTAAGCATAAGAACTGTCGAATTAACATCTTCCTTTCATCGATATCATCGTCTAATTCATAAAGAATTCGTGTCAAATAGTTTCAATCCATTCCTTGAAACATAACAACTATTAAAAACAACCTATCAAATATCTAATTGGATTTTTAACAAGGATTCATATTGGAGAAAGGGAAATTAAATTAATCCACTACCATTGACATTAAATTTATTTACCTAAAGAGAAAATTAATTGAGGTATCAAAAATACTTTATAAAAAAAAAATGTAGTGCGAAAATAAAAGGAATCTTAGAAGTGAGCTTAAATATTAAGTGGATACCCTTCATTATGAGATATAAGTCATATTTTATTAACGAGAAATTTCGAATTTAATTGCATAAGTCAACATATTAAGTCTATAAAGAAGAGGATTAAGTGAAGAGAAAAAAGAAGTTTAATTCTATAAGTAAAGATTATATAAGAGTGGGAAAATTTAAATTTTAAAGGATAAGAGTATTTAGAAATTGTGAAGAGAATATTAAAGTAATTTTTATTAAAGTACTAAGTTAAAGGAGTGAAAAAAAGAAATATTCCCTTTTGTGTTGAACATTTAAAAGAAAGTTATAAAGTTTGAAGTGTTTTTATAACCTTTAAAAAAAAATTCATAAAGTTTGAAGCATTTTTAAAAATTTAAGAGAAAGTTACAAGGTTAAAGTCTATACGTTGTTATATTATAAAAGATATAAAAATAAAAAAGTCATATATATATATATATATATGAAATTCTATAAAAAGGGATTATAAAGGAAAATATTAAAGGAGGAGGATATTTAATAAAGAGTTATAAATTGAAGACAAGGTTATTCTATTTGGAATTAAAAAGGAGACATATATTGAGTAATCTAAAATTGTTTTTGTTCGATTTGTGGAAAATCATTTATTATGGAAGAATATCAAGATAATTCAGAAATACAATCACGAATATTGAAAGGAGAACTAGGACATTATAAAGTGAGCAATAAAAAATTACAATTTGAAATTGAGAAGGAAAAATATTTTAATGGGTTAATAGAGAAAGATAATCGTTACTTCAAAGAGCATATTCAGGAAATCATTGCACAAAATGAAGAACTGAAGATCGAAAGACAAAAAATGGACCAAGACTTACTAGAACGAGATGAAGAAATATTACGATTAAAAAATCATAATCAAAATTTATTGGTTAAAATCAAAAAGTTAAAAGACAAGGATCAAGGGAATACAAATTCAGAACAAGAAAATCAAGGTCTCAAGGAGAAATCAAATGAAAAGGAGAAGTAAATCTCATACCTAAGGAACCTTAACCAAAAGTTACGTGAACAAATTAAAATCTTAAAGGACGAAAGAAAGGAGAATCTAGAATCAGAAAAAGATAATAGGTCAAAAAATAAGGAAGAACTTTTACGATTAAGACGACATAATAAAGATTTATTAACTCAGATTAAAGAGCTCAAGAATGATAAGAAGTCTTTACAATAAGATCTAGATCGCAAAACATCATTAATCAACAAGGAAACAATGATTGGTCCAATAGAGAAATTATCCGACATTCAAATTTCGACAGTAGAAAAAGGAACCAATACAAAGTCAATTGATGTTCAAATTCACAAGAATGCTTACGTGGAAAAATCACTACAAACATAAAAAGAATATGATTCCAAGGAAAAGTCACAAGATATTAGTATGCCTTATCGTCATCCAAATCACAAGAGTCATTATGACCAATGACTAGAAGAAGAGGTAAATAAACAATGTTCTTCTTACCAACAAATAAAATACCACACTGAAAAAGAACGAAGACAAAATCAACAACTTGGAACAATCCATCATCAAACAATTCCGATGAAAGTAGATTTGGGATGGATCACTCCCAAAAATATGCAACACATTAGTTTGATAATTTGAAGGTTATATCATCTTGTTTCGTCGAGAGTCGCAACTACAAGCACATAAGATTTGAGAAGACATCGTGTGCCAGAACAAAAGTTAAAATGGAAGCCTTCCAATGATTATGTTTTGAGGACAAATCATTTTTAAGGGGAATGCAATGTTATGAACATAAATATACATATAAAATAGATATTAATAACATAATAATTAAATGATAATTAATAAACAATAATTATTAATAATGAAAGGACATGCCTCAAAGGACATGACTATTGGTTAAGGGCACCCTTGCATGGGTATATAAGTGAGCCCTCATTCTCATCCGTAATAATATTATCTCATCTATTCATATTTTATACATTATTCCTTCATGGATTATTATGTTATATTCCAAGTATTTTGGATAATTCTTGTGTCAGCGAACTTTGTTCGTCTCAGGGAACCAGGGGATGAAAAGAGGATAGTTTGAGAATAGGAGAGAATGAATGAAGAGATGAATAAGTAAGGAAGGGATTGAGGATGGAAGAAGATGGTATATAACAGAGGAAAAATATGAGTTTGGAGTATTGCGCAAACGAAGGAGGTACAAGAGGCGAAATACTGGGGCTGGGAAAGGAGAGTCACACAGTGAGCCAGAGGGGAGAGAATCTTGCACAATAGTCTGAATTGTGGATACACCATATATAGGGGGGAGAAGAAGAGGAGTTCTAGTCAAGTCCAGTAATAGAAAAACCGTTAAGTCCGACTCAGACTGGGCCTTGTGTCGAATCCATGACCCCATGTGCATCACCACAATTAGAGATAATAGTTGAAGACTTGCCAAAAGATATTGTAGTTAGCAAGGGAGGACAAGTAGTAGTAACACTCAAAATAGTGGAAGTAGTGCACAAAGTCAGAGTCATAATCATATTCATCTAGTGTTACCAAGAGGACGAACTACACAAAGAAACATGGTATGGGTGGAAAACAACCTTAGACTGCCTGAATTCTAGGGAGTGGGGTCAGAGGACCTAGAACTATTGGATCATGTTGTCATTGATGCCAATGGTTTGATTGATTGATGTCATTGATTGATGTCAAGTGATTGATTGATTTCAAAGGATTGATTGATTGATGATTGATGTAATATAATATGTATTGTCCTTGATGAGAATGCATAG
>ML846307.1:16210-28514 GCA_009831015.1 Picea engelmannii
TTACCAGTCTTTCTTTGTTCTTTAATTCTGGTCTTCTGTTCACTGTTCTGCTACTCTTCTCTTATTCAACAGGTCTGCTCTGTATCATGTCTTCTGTCATTCTGCTCTGCTTCTGTTCTGTCCATCATATTTCTCTTCTTCTGTTCTCGTTCTGCGCAGTTCCTTCACTACTTACTATACGTCTGCTCATCTTCTTTTTCTTACTAATTACACATTTTTCCTTCAGAATGATCAACTCAATTCGGTATTTTTCATTTTCTTTTATACACCTTTCTTTGACGATTCCACTTCCCCTTCCAATGGGAAATCCGCCGACATCTGTCTTGGCAACTGAAATGCTAACCAATTCATCATTCTCAGTCGGTTTCACTTAACAGATTTTCAACTGAAGCGTTAATGAGTGAGTAAGAACAGCAACCCTCCGATCAAGGTTTGATCCAATGGTTTAGATCAAATCGGGATTTCACTCATCGCTATTTCGGCATTTGCAATGTCAATTTTCACAAGTCCTCCAGACTCGCGATTCTCCGATTCCCGATGGCTCCTTTCATACGTAAGCCCTGCTGGCTATAGCCCTTGGCCCATAAGACCGTCAACACATGACCTCGGTCAAACATCGCATCAGGGTTTCAGCATTTGCGATGACATAATGTTTATGTCCACGTGATTCACGATTTCCTGATTCGCGATGCGCTTCAGCCCTCCTGGCTATAACAGTGTCCATATGACCTATCTCCGTGTGATCTCGGTCATATCATTCCATCGGAGTTTCGCCACTCACGATGTCATTGTACACATGCCTCTGGGAGTCCCGATCCCTGATTTCCCGATGACGAAGATCAACGGTCCATATCTGGTTCTTATCCAACGGCTGTGATTACTTCGCGAAATCGCATTTCCCAATTTCAGAGTTCTTGATGCATTGTGTTCTTGACATATCATATCCCGATCCCCAAAACTCTGATGACACCTGTCCTCTGCTGACGTCACTCAAGGTTCGACACGTGTTAAACATTGCCACGTGTCACTCTGATTCATTAATTGTATGTGCCTGAAGTGTTAGATCTGCCTGACACCTGTCATCACTTGGTTGTGCCACGTGTCCCTTAGCTAACGTGGACTGCTATCGTAGATCGATGGTCTAGGTCACATGTTGATCTGACGGTTCAGATTCCGTCAGGATTTTGCATATCGCAAAATCGGGGATTTCGTTGTGGAGTGAACTTTGCATTATGAAATCCCGATCCCAGAATTGTCGATGTCTGCCACGTGTCCATACAAATGAACGGTCCAGATCCCTGCTTGATTAACGGTTGCGATCAAATCGCAAAATCGCATATCGCGATTTCGGGGTTTTCAATGTTAAGTGTTCTTTGCACTTTGAACTTGCGATCCCCGATTCTCCGATGAATGAAATCAACGGTCCAGATCTCATTCTTGATTTAACGGTCGCGATCATATCGCAATTTCAGGGTTTTCGTTGTCAAGTGTTCTTTGCACTTTGAAATCGCGATCCCCGATTCTCCGATGAATTTATCTCTCTCGCAGCTTCTATAGATCTGACGGTCCTGGTTCTTTCGGGAGATTTTGATGGGATCCAACGGTCACTGACTCTTCTTCCTTTTTCCTCTGTAAGCTCTTGCTGTGCGCATTTTCTTCAAGGCTATTCCTCCTGAGCTTTTATCCTTCTTATCCTACTGTCTCTACTGTTGCCATTAATGACAACAATCATCACTGCATTCTATCCACTGAATTTGCCAACAGTGTCATATTAATGAGAATAACGACAACAATACTTACAATCGTAGATGCGAATGCGACAGCTTCGTCAAGTCCCCTTCATCTAACCCTTGCTTGAAAGATCCACAACCTGGCTGACAACAGCTTCACTGATCACTTCTTCCTTGGCTAACTGTGTGTTTCCTATGAGATCATAGGTTTCATGCTAGCAATTTTTCCCCTTTCCACCATCATAGAGCTTGTTTATATAGGTTGGGAGGAGCTTAACCTCTTGAGTTATGTTTAGAACAAGTTGGGAACCTCCTCCTTAGATCAGGGATCTTTTGATGAAACCAAGAATTCGAGTACAACTACCTCCTAATCTCGAAATATCCTTTCCTTATTCTCCTCACCGGGCTAACAAATGACCTAGATTAGGGAGCGCTCCTGCAAAAGGGGCATCAGAGCACTAGAACGCTCCCAAAGAGGCTTAAGGGGAGCGTCAACGCTTCAAAAGTGGGCAGCATTCCTGTAGAGGGGTAAGGAAGCGTTATAACGCTCCCTGAGGCCTTATAGGGGAGCGCCAGTGCTCCTAAGGATGTTTCAGGGGAGCGTTCACCCTCAAAACTCTTGATTGGAAGCCCTTTTTAGGTGTTAAGAGTTGTTTGACTCCATTGAACCAGTTCTCCTTCTTCAAACCAAGTACATAAGATGTTTTAAGTGCCTCCTTAGTGTCGTCATCATGGCAGTATGATTCAACAACATTTGCGACACTTGTAATCAACTTGCGACACTTGAGAAAGTTGTAAGGAAGTTGCGACACTTATCACAATTGAGAGGAATATGTGACACTTATCCAGTTGAGTGATTTTAATGTGTAATAGAATTCCCCCCAAAGTATAAAGTCAGAATATGTGAACTGATGACTGAAATACTTTGTAGATGTTCAATAAAGGGTACAGACTTGGAGAACCTGACGAAAGCTGCACACAAACATCCAACAAATATCATGACATATTTCAAAACCCAAGGCAGGCATACCTATGCTTGGGTGATCGAGACTTGTAAGGTATGGCCTCCATAATATACACTGCGGATCCATAATTGTATTGATAAAAAGGGTATAGCCACCAAAGATACAATGTGGATCTATACTTTGATGACTCGGACTGATTGTAGCCACGAAAGATACACAGTGGATCTACGATATGACAAGACATAGCCACGACCAATACAAAGTGGATCTATGTAACAGTGCATGTGTGCTTTTTCCAATAGAAACTCCTTCGCAACCTGGGTAAAGCATATATCAAAGTGATTACTCAACCCAGGTTCTTCTTACCAATCCCAACGTGGTACGATGCTAACCATGTGAATAGATGTCTTGATGTCAAACATGGCATAAGCCACTTGATTACCGGTCAATGAGGTAAACCGTTAACAAGTGCGAGGGAGATCACCATTAATGTCAATGATTCCCAAGGTACCTTAGTACATTCCATCAAACGTGAATAGATGAGCTGAGGTCAAACATTCGTGGAATCATTCGATCAGAGGTCAATGATGTAAACCCACTGTCGAACGTGAGGAGGCCTGCCATTGAGGCATGCAGGTCCCAAAGTACTAACTAGTTTCTAAGTCTAATTCCCAGATAATGTGCTGAAGTCGACAGGAATAGACTTGTCGAGGGAGGGCCTTGATGTATCCCCCATCAATGACAAGAAACGAACATAGATATGTAATTGGCATATCAAATGGACATGGAATGACACAGGTTTTGAGGCAAGATATTTGGGATGGTTGAATCTCGAGGCGGATACTTCCCTTAAACACTGAGGCACGACAGCAAAACATGACATGGACCAAGACTATGCAATGGGTACTATGACTTGTGTCGGGTGACCCAAATGAGTGAAAGGAAACTCGAAGATTGGCTCAGTGCAGAGGTTCAACGGATTATGATATATGCAGATGACAAAGTGCCATGTTCAAGGGCGATTCTAAGACGTGCTCGATGATGTTCTCAAGAGACTGCCTGGCTTGCTCCTTTCAATTTCCCCCCCATCCAGATATATGAGTACCTCTTTTTGATTTAATGAGCTCGAGGAGGATAACACATGCTCGATATAACTCACCTTCGGTAAGTTCCTCTTCCTTTGTTTAATGAACCAGAAGAAGTAAGGGATCGGTCCCGTATGGGCCTGTCGATGTGTGCTTTAATGAGTCCAAAGACAGAAAACTCGAAGGTTTTTAGGGATTATAGAGTTTGGAAAAATGCTTAAAAGAGAACTCTCTCAGTTCCTTTTTCGTATGGTAGTCCAACAAGACCGAAAAAGGGTTAAACTATCGCTCGCAAGACGCCCTTTCTAACCTTTTAACAAGTGTGAAAGGAAGCAAGATCACTCGACAATCTTTTCATGTTTACAGAGTCTAAAAAGGGTTTAAAAGAGACTCCAGGGGGGTTCCTTTTTCATGTGTTCGTATCCAGACAGGTCCATAAAAGAGATAAAAGTTTACCCGGTTAAGTTCTCATATTGTCAAGCTCGAGAACGAACTAAGACTATGCTCATAAATGTGACAAGGTGAATGATTCATTAGAACTGCCAGGAAACCTGCGATGCCAGAAAATACAAACCAAAGTTTTAGTGAAGCCATTTACATCATTAGAGAAACCCAAAAATGACCATACCTTATAAAAAAATGGAATTTTATAAATAACAATTGATTTGAAAAACTCATTTACCATTTCATTTGCAAGGATTTTGGAGTAGTGGAGAATCTCATTTTGGAGAAAATCTTGTTTTTCTCGCTGACAGAGCTACGATTGACCATTTCACTTGTCGTTCGAACCAGGTAGGTGCCCATCCCTTGATATTTCAATTGCATGGTTTCAAATTGATTTTCATGGCATTATTTATTTTAAAACACAAAGCCCTAAGTCACCCCTCTTTGACCAAATCGACCTCCTTTTAAACATTAATAAAATAGGGGGATTCTTTTGCAAAAATGCATTAGAGAAGGGTTGTTAGGATGTCTACACCCTTGCAATCAATTAGGCAGGTAATTCTTGGCAAAAGAAACTCATAAAAGTTCTCCCCAAATGCCCACGCCCCCCCCAAAATCGTTTTGCATTTTTATAACGTTTTTATCATTATTTAACAAATGTTAAAGGGTGTGGTGGTTAAAAAGAGTGAGTGGCAGCTTTTAGATGACATGGGTACTTTTTTTTATGTTTTAAAATGTTTTTTTGAAAATCGTTGAAATTACCAAAACGTGAGGAATAACGAAATTCTTGATTTTTTGTTTTGTATGTGTCTTCGACAATCATGATTGAATGAAAAGAGAGGGAACACGAGATGGATAATTTAGCCGCTCTATGGAGTCCTCGTACGCAAGCCTCTTTGAGAGCTTGCGGCTTGCTTAAGTTCTTCAAATTACAAAAAATGAAGAGAGAGGTGTTACTGCTTGAGCATATGATTGGTCTTTGGGACGTTGCAGAACAGGGATTTTGTATCGGCACACAACTTCTAACCATCGAGTTGGAAGATGTGTACTTTTTGACCGACCTCTCAAAAAGAGGGGTCCCTATATCTTTCACTGGACAGAGGGCATTACCTGAGCAGGTGGATGTGTATCTGGCATGCCACTGCATTCCGGGAGCAAGGTTGGTAGGGGGCAGGATCCCTATCAAGGATATACAAGATCTGCCTCTTCGATCTATATTATTTGCTATCACAAGCATGACCGGTAGCACTAGTGCTCATTTGGAATCGAGATCACATGTGGCCTATGGTGTTCAGTGTTTGGAGCCAACACTGTTCAACTGGAGTGCAGCGTTCCTTCGGAATGTGAAGGAACAGATCTCACGGTGCAGGACTGGTCAGAAGAAGTTTGGCTATGGCTTGTTTTTGGTCTCGTTTTTTCTAGAGCACATCCCTCAGATGCAGCCTCAGATAACATTGGCAGTACGCCCAGTGGAAGAACCTTGGATGGAGAGGTGGACTAGTCTGTCTCCAAGACTAGTTTCGGAGTCAGAGTTCCACTTCACTGGTGATTTCTTTGCCTAGATGAGGCGGCAGTACCTCTGGATAGAGGACTTTCCTTACGATGATGTAGACTTCTGTGGGAGTATGGACTTGATTTTGCCCGCGGGGAAAGACTGGGATGAGTCAGGTAAGAGATTAAGCCATACCTTGTCTAGTTTTTGTTTTTTAAGATTTTGATGTATATGTATTTTTTTGGGTATGTAAAAGAGTTTTAACAGATGTTTTGTTTCCAACATGCAGACAAGGGAGCAGTGCGCCCAATTGATATACCAATACCAGGGCGTCGTGGAGGCACCCCAGTTGTAGCAGATCCATTGGTACCAGTTATGGGTCTCCGGGAGGTCGAAAGAAACCTCCAAGGCCTTACGATGGGCATCCTCCTCTGCGGAGGGGGGAAGTGCCTTTACACTTGCAGCAGCACACTGTAGGGGTACCAGAGAATATCAATTCTCTACTGAGGTGCGTAGTGCGTGCAGTAGTATGTTACTCACAGCACAACGCAGTGTGGGGAGATTAGAGTCTCCTTGCGATCATGTTTTTTGTATGCCTTGTCAGGCAATGTTGTATGGGTGAACAGACCCAATATTTTTCCCTTTTACACACTTTTTGATGTAAAGCAAACATTTCAGTCACGCCATATATATATATATATATATATATATATAGTTTTGAGTTTTTATGATGCCGATGATTTGTACATGATGATGTCTGTGATGTGTTTTAATTTACATGTAATGTACAGTTTTTTCTTTCCTTGAATCTTATCTATGGGTTAGATACTGATCCATGATATAATTAGCTAATGAATCTGAAACACTATTAAGTTCTCTCGGAATGTGTCTATATTCAATGTAATCAAACATTCGTTCAAGACGACGAACTTGCAAGTGTAGACGTAGCAGGATAGGACTACGGATAGCGTATATGCGGTTGAGTTGATAAACCACGAGTTGGGAGTCTAAGTAAATAATGATATGAGAGATACCTAGGGAGGAGGCTTGGGTCAGCAGTCCAATGACAGTGTGATATTCTGCCATATTGTTGGTTGCTGGTCCTAAACAGATGCCTCCTGAACTCACCACCTCGTCGAACTGATAAATAACCCATGCTTCTGAAGAAATGTTCCGGGTATGTCGGATGGCACCATCCACAAAACCAAAAAATATAGGAAAGGCAGACGTCATATGCGCATGAAAACACAGGCACAGTCATGAGTGGCAACGGTAAAGACTCGAGCACGCGAGAAAAAGACACACCAAACTAAAATACAATGATGTACAAAGTACAAATGTTAGGTGATCTAGGAATAGTACTTTTTAAGGTAAATCCCATTTCGGGGCTCTCCCAGGGAAACTCCATCATGATATACTAGTTCATAAGCACCTCTATGTAAAACACGCTTCACGATGTAAGGACCGTGCCACATAGGTTCTAACTTTCATGTTCCCAATTTATCGTGTGTTTGGTCGTAAACGAGGACTAAGTCTCATTCTGCAAAGGCTCGAGGTTGGACAGATTTGTCATATTGACTCTTAATTTGTTTCTGATGTGCCTCGTTAACGAGAGCAGCATCGCGACGTGTTTCGTCCAGCTTGGATAGATACAAGAATCGTTCTTCTTTCGTAGAAGTATGGGGCAGGAGTTCTACTTTCAATTTGAGTGATGGAATTTCACACTCGATTGGTAGGATGACTTCAATACCATAGAACAACTGGAAATGAGTGAATCCGGTTGAGGTTTTCACCAAAGTGCGATAGGCCCAGAGAGCGGAAAACAGTTGTAAATGCCACATTGTTTTGTTTTCCCCTACCATGCGTTGGATCATGGTTTTTAGGACTTTGTTGATAGCTTCAACTTGCCCATTTGCTTGAGGGTAGTAAGGGGATGAGTTTTCATGGAGAAAACCCAATTTGACATGTAACTCGCTCATCATCTGGTTTTTGAAGTGTGCACCATGGTCAGTGACGATGGCACGTGGTATACCAAAACGAGTAATGATATGGTTGAAGAGGAATAGAGCTGCAGTACGATCATCATTCAGGAAGGTAGGCATAGCCTCAGCCCATTTGGTAAAGTAGTCGACAACGACGATGATGTAACCGTGCCCCCCGACTGAGGTAGGCTTACACTGCATGAAATCGATACCCCATTTGGAAAAGGGGCCGATGGCAATAATGGGGTGCAGCATAGTAGGGTGGGTGCGTGCCTTCTTGTTGAAGATTTGGCAGGGTGGGCATTTTTTGATGGCCTCGATGCAATCTTTGAAAATCGAGGGCCAAAAGTAGCCGACACATAAGATTTTTTGGGCTGTGGCCATCCCAGAAAGGTGACTGCCATAGGCGCCAAGGTGACAATCGTTCAAAACACGTTCAGCCTCTTCATGAATCAAACATCGTCGAAGGATGGTGTCAATACCACGGTGGTACAAAGTGTCACCGAGGATGAGATAATAGTGAGAGTGGTGACAGATGCGTCGACGCTCTTCGCGAGAGATGTTGGGCTGAAAACGTTGAGTTTGAAGGTAGAGGAGAATGTCTCCGTACCAAGCATCAGAGGTGCTGATGAGGAAGAGAGATTCATCGGGGAGAGAATATCTAGGTTCAAAGTTTTCATCGGCACCTGGGAGAGCACATATGAGCTCTATAAACACTAGGGATTTTTTGGCTTTAGCCTTCGTAAACTCGAGATCGAATTCTTGAAGAATAACGATCCATTTCAAATATTTTCCCCCAAGTACTTGACGTGTCAAGACGTGGTACATGGGGTTGGAGTCTGCGATTACCATGGTGGTGCGTAATAAGATGTAGTGGCGGAATCTTTGGACAACAGTGACAGCTTCCATAGCCAGTTTCTCAACATGCGAATATCTGAGTTCGGGTCCGGATAAACTCTTGCTCAGATAATAAATCACGAGTTCTTCGCCGTTAGAGTCCTCTTGAACTAACACCATCGCAATGGTAGAAGTAGAAGTGGCCAAGTAAAGGATATAATCCTTTGTATATTCGGGAGGATGTAACAAAGGAGCATGGGTCAAAGCGTGCTTGAGAGCGTCGAATGACCATTGGGTAGTGTCATCCCAGATGAAAGGGACGTTCTTTTGCAATAGCCGCATAAATCCTTTAGTGATCTCAGCATAATTGCAGATGAAACGGCGGAGAAAGTTTGCTTTGCCTTGCAAAATTTGGAGTTGGGTTAAGTTGGTAGGTGGGGGTAAGGCTAGGATGGCCTTGATATTTAAGGGATCCACCCTGATCTCGTATTTGGAGACGATGAAACCGAGGAGTCGGCTGGATTCGACAACAAAAATGCATTTATGTGGGTTCAGACGAATACGATAGAAACGACATCGAAGAAAAATTTCCCGCAAGTGACCAATGTGATCAGGTTGGTTGGATGAATGGGCGGGTAAATCATCGAGGTAAGGTTCTGCGATATGCTTGATGTCGTGGAAAGCGTACGACATGGCTCGTTGGAAAGTAGCACCAGCATTTTTGAGGCCAAACGGTAGCTTTCGGTAAGAGAAAGTTCCCCAAGGGAAAATGAAGGTTGTCTTATGTTAATCAGCAGGTAAGATTTCAATCTGGTTATATCCAGAAAAGCCATCCATGAAAGAGAAGATTATGCTTCCTGCACAATTATCGATGATTTGATCGATGAAAGGCATAGGGTAGTTGTCCTTGGGACAAGATTTGTTGAGATCTCGGTAATCTACGCAAACATGGATGGTCCCTTGTTTCTTGGAAACCAGAACGAGGTTGGAGACCCATTCCATCAAAGGGACGAGATAGATGAAGCCAGATTTTAGAAGTTTTTCAACTTCTACCTTTATAGCTGCCATTTTCTTGGGATGAACCGGGCAGAGTTTCTGTCGAACCAGTTTTGCATCAGGGTAAGTCTTAATTTCGTGGATGACGATTGAAGGGTCAATCCCTGGCATTTCCTCGTAGCTCCATGTGAAGACATCACAAAATTCCTTGAACAAAGCGATGTACGAAACCACTTCGTCGGGCATGCAATTAGCACCAAGATTAATGTTTTCCACGACACCTTCTTTGACTGAAATGTTGATTGTGATTGTAGTAGAGATATTACCCATGTTCCCCTCAGAGAAAGTATCTTATGTGAGGATAGGGTATTGTGGAGCATCGGTAACATCGGGGGGGAAGACAGATCATATGTCTTGCACTTCTTCCAAAGGCGAAAGAAAAGAGGATCGATGGTGGTTATCATCCCAGGGTAAATCGTCAATGCTGAGCATTTCCATAATAGATTCGTCCGAAGGAAAAATGTGGGAAATGTAATCAACGACAGAGGATAGGGAATCCAACCACGAGGGCACCGAGTAAGCATCGGGTGCCAATGAATGTGAATTGTTGGGAGAGGGAGAGGTAGATTGGATAGCTATGTATGCGGCCTCGGCTGGGCTGAGTGGCATGGTGTCACTGAGCGCATTGAATTCCAAAGGACTAGGTACAATCCAAGGATCAGATGATTCCAAGGATTGATAAGGCATAGTCGAGATCATGTTGACGGCAGCAATGTGGTGTGCAGTAGGTGGAAGTGGTGTAGGGAAGGTACCCATGAGGCTAGAATATTTCAATAAGCCAACACCAATGCTTTCATACGTAACTGGGTGGTCTCCCAAAAAAGGAATGTTGTTGGTGGCATGGATGCGAGCGTCGGGTGTACAGAAGTCAAGATGATCGATGGTAACAATTTTGCCTTGATGGGGGAATTGTACACATCGAATCACTGACGAGGCAACGAAAGTCATTGCATAGAACCAACTTCTTCCAAGTAGTAGGTTGTAATCAAGGGGGGCATCGACCACCTCAATGTCAACAGTAACATTTTTGCCGCCCAGCTGAACGGCTAAGGATTGTAATAATCCGTGAGAATGAAAACCTCATCCATCAAAGGCACGTAACATGGTAGTGGATTTGTTAAGGGTGGGTGATTTCAAGCCTTTCCAACATGCTAGGAACATGACATAGGTGGAGGCTCCCTCATCCAGGATAGTCCGGTGGATTTGTTGATTGTGAAAAACAACATCGATTTGGAAAGCTAGCTGGTGGGAGAGTCGCGGTTGATGATCATCCATATTAAACGTGATGTAGTTTGATGACTCGGGATCGAAAATGCCAATAGAATCTAAGAGCATCCTATGTTGGTTAGGACAGTGTTGTAGAACTTCCAATGCAGACATGGCACACGGGGCTTGGGCCAAATCTTCTACAATATTGTAATTTTGGGCAGCCCGTGAATTAGGATTGAAAGTGGATTTCTGGATGGTGCTATTAGGAGGGCATAAGATGGAGTCAACAGAAGGTTTCTCAATCTGAAGTGGCCCGGATGGAGGGCTAACAGATGGAGGTTTAACAACAGATGGTAAAGGATCTGGCGAAGAACCATTAGTAGTCTTCGACTTGTCGGGTTTAAATGGCGTGTCGTATGTTGCAGAATGAGTGGTTAGATTAACCCCATTAAACATGTAAATGTGGGCACTTGTTGAGGCCTCATCAGGGGGTTGGTTGGAACTGCCCCCCGACGTGGGGGTTTGTGCAACCAAAGATTGTTGTTGCGGAAAAGGCTGAGTAAGCACAGTGGGTTGCGAATTTCCCTTGAAAAGTTTGGCCACCTCATCGCGATGTGGGCAGTCTCGAGTGTAGTGATCGTCACCACAAATGAGACATGGGAATTTTGGTTTTATTTGTGGTTGTTTTCCGACAGCAGGGGTTTGCGGTTGGGTTTTGGGTTGTTCGTTGTTATTGTTATTCTTTGTTTTGGTTCTCGCTTTCTTCTTTCCCCCATGTTGTTGTGAAGGGGTTGATTGGACCACATTCACATCAGAGACCTGAGTTTGGGTGGGGGTAGAAGAGGGTGCAGTCGAACTGGGAGCAACCGTTGAAGCAGGCTGCTGAGTCGTTCCAGTGGACTGGGTAGTAGATTGGGTTTTGACGGAGCCAATAACTCCATCCGCATGTGAAGCAGTCGATGGTTTGGATGGATCGTTAGTGGCACGGGTAGTGTTCGGTATCAACTCATACAGAGTACCGGATTGTGAATAGACTAAGTCTAAGTACTGAGCTCAGGCGATGGCTTCTTCCTCAGTGACCACACCGCCCATAGCAACATCACAAGCGATCTGGGGTAATAATGATTTCGTGAACCATTCCACCAATAATTGGTTGGGAATGACTGCTTTGATTAGTCTTCGTCGTCATCTCCACTCATGGATATGATCGGAGATGTGTATGGAAGTTGTTTGGCGAAGGGAGGTTAATAGTTTAGTACCTGTCTTGTATTGAATGGGAAGTTGGAAGTGTGTGAGGAAGGACATGGCGAGGGAGTTGAAATCGTCCATGAGGGAGTTGGATGAACACCACAAATGGAAGATCATGACATGGTTGTTTGGGTCTTCTCCGGGCTTTCTGTCGAATTTTGGGATATCATAAGGAAGTTTTGTTGGAATAGCTGGCCAAACCGGAGAATGATAAATGGGATCATTCGTTAACCGAGACAAGTCTGGAAGATCCAGG
>ML846307.1:33843-45715 GCA_009831015.1 Picea engelmannii
AGATGGATAGTGCTTGTCATGCCATTTCTGGTGGTATGTGGAATGTCACATAACTCCTCCTGGTTTGAGAGTTATGGCCTTACGAAGATGAAGGACCCTCACATGAAGGCTTGAAGCCCCCAAACTCAAAGAAGTCAAAGTGAGCTAAAAGAAGAAATGATAAAATAAGGTGACAAAATCAAGAAGGAATATTTAACTTATTAACTTATTAACTTAGTTGTAGTTTCTAATGTAACTTATTAACGTATTGCAATATCATTTACGATTAAGAAGGAAATATAACAAATCATTCATTTAGCATATCAATATCTATCGAAGACAATAAAGAAATACATGCATTCAATCACATAACATAGATGTTACTGTGGTTGACCCCCCTAGGCTACGTCCACAAAGATTTGGCTCTTATCTCTTTTATTATAGTCATTCTGTCCCTACAGTGCCACACACTTTACAACTCTTTGCAGTCAGGTTAAGATCTATTGTGAGGTGGAATAGATGGCACCAGGATCCTCAGCCTATGATCTAACCCTGAAGATCTACCCTCCTCAGTCCTCTCTAGCTCAACAACTTACAAAATTAGGTCATACAACAAAATATTGCCTAGCTTCTATCAAAAAATAATAACTAGCCTCTCCCTCTATGAGACCTAGTTATCTATATTTATATGTTTATGGCTCTTCTACCATTACAATACATTGCAAAAACCATAACCCTAACGTCATTAGGTCTTCCATGCATGCACGCATGTTGTTCTTCCTTCCAGCTGTCACTTTCCTCGTGCATCCTTCTTTCCCAAAATATCCTTGCTTTCTTCTTTGTCTTGATTCTAACAGCCCCCCAACACTGACATGTGGCTTGTCTTGAGCCACATAACCTTTGTGCACTTTGTTGATCTCCCTGGTGATCACCTAGAACTTCCCCTTGAGCTTTGCTGCTTGTGTTTGACCCTGCACGATATTTTCCTTGAGTGATTTTACTGCCTAGACTACAATTGCGTCACTGATCAATCATGCATACTCTGCCTGGGTCTGTGCTATATGTGTCTTGGATTCCTATGCATGTGCAATGACTTCTGATACTTTCTCTTGAAGCGGTTCCATTTGAGACTAATGCTCCTTTTTCATTGTTTGCACAATGGTGAGTTATGCCTGTAGTTTCTTCATATCCTACGCCCCTTTGATGCGCTCCATGATGGATATTGTCTTCTATCTTTGCTTGAGGTCCTAGATAACTGCGCTTATCCTTTCTTCTTCCTTGTCCCACTGCTAGATTTGTTGATCCTCTTCTAGCTTTGTCCAAAGATGTGATGCATTCTAGAACAAGTTGACTGCTATGCTAACCTATCAATCTATCTCCTGTAGTTGTTATGTTTCCTCCTTCTTCTTTTTCTCCCTTACCTCTAGTGGAGTGGTGGGTGTGAGCTCTTCAAGGAGATTCTTGATCTCCTTTTGATATTGATCGATTGCCTGCGCAATCTGGTCAATCTTCTCTGTTGCTGAGAGTGCATCCCTCTGTGCGGTTTTTGGAATCTTCTCATAAGTTCTGACCACTTTTTGTTCCAATCCATTCATGCACTCCCTCTCCTCTTGGGTCTCGATCTTAGCCTGCTCATATAGAAATTACAATGTGTCCCGCTTCTCCATTGCCTATTGTAATTCGGCTAAGTCTTTGCGTGCATGAGAGTGTACCTCTTGGATAACACTAACCTATGATTTGTGTAGAGCTTTGGATGGTATCCTCGGTAATACCAGTTGGAGTTGAGGTAAGTATTTTAGGGGTGTTTTCCCCACGATCTCGTCCATGTGCAACATGTTGGGTGTAATGTGGAATGTTGCACTTGGTTGCGGTATTGTGTGAACTGTATGTCGCTCCCTTACTTTAGGTTATTCTCCTGTCTGGAATGTTTACGGCCCTACTCCTATGTTGTTTCCTTCTTCCTACTCTTCCCCGATCTACTTGAGGAACTATCGCATGTCTTCCATATCCTATTGAATTTTGTCCCTGTGGCATAAAACATTCTCAAAATCTGCATATGTACGATCCTAAACCATTTGGTCTATCATCTCTGCATCATCCTCCATGATCGTGTAATCTAGAGGTGTTCTCCACGCCTTCATATTCTTGCACATGTCCCCCGTCTAAGTCGTTGGTCTCTTAGTCAGGCATGGTTCTTATGGATTGGGACTTGGTGTAATCCCCTGTGCTGACTCATCCTGTTTCTATTGTTCTTGGGCTAGCTACGTATTATTCTTCTTCCCCTTCTGGGTCCTTGTCTTAGTTGTCCCCTCGTTCATCTACTTTTTTTTTGTCTGGATCGTTCTTCATTTCTTGGGAACTAGGACTTCCTGAGGCTATTGTTGCACCTCTTTTGTCACCTAAATGAGAAAAATAGAGGTGCTTACAAGCTTAGTTGGGTTAGCTAAGAAAGATAGTAGTAAAGGAAAGGGTTAGAAGAATAAATCATAAAAGACTAAGCTAAGAATTACACTAGGAAAGATAAAAACAATTAAACTATAATGCATAAGGACATAAGAACAAGAAACAAACAAGAATCATGTCACCAATGGAAAAGATTGTATTAGTGAAAAGAAAACACCAAGGAGAAAGGGAGACTTTGGGTCCCTTCTTCCTCCAAGGGAGGGCTCTTAGACCCCCAAGATTGAGCTCTTCTTACAACTTAAAAACTTGAAAGAAATGGTGAAATAATCCCAAGCTAATTCACTCAAAGGGTGATGTGAATAGCTCAAATGGAATGCTTCTAGTATGCTCTTGATGAGAAAAGAGGATTCCCCAAGAGAATAACAACAACATAACCTTACAAATGAATTCCTTGAAGATGTAGTGCACCCATGGCCTCTTTTTATATCACAACTTTGAGGTATTATGAAACTAGCTTTTAGTGTGAGCAAGAGGTTGTTTAGGGCACCTTTAGGTCTTTGACCATCCACCCAACCAGATTCATCTGAGATTTGGATGTCAAATCGACTTGAAAGATGAACCAGAAGTGGGTGGGAGTCTGACCAACATCATAAATGCACTGTTCTCAGGTGTGCGCGGCTTTTAGCATCCACAGTCATGCATCATGTGCATGTGCACTTTTCTTGCATTTCTTGATGGCGCATATGCGCACGCTCCCTATATAGTCATAGTGCATCCTAATTTTATAACTGGTTGTATAGTTTTGGACCTTTTGGAAATGATTTTTGGTTAGTTTCGGTCCATGGGTGAACTAATAGCCATTTGAAGATGTTGGATTCCTGTAACCATTTGCAGATGAAATTTCAGTGATAACAGATGCCCCCTGATGGATGAGGTTAGGAGCATACATATAGCCAAAATTAATCAATGTTTCTTCTACTGAGATTGCCATTGTAAGAAAGAGAAATAGTGAGAGTATCAAGAGAGACCCGTTGGAGGGAGAAGGGAACCTGTGGGACCCAACCTTTCTCAAGGTGTGAAAAATAAATTGTGTACAAACGAGGTGGGCATGCCTCGTGCTCATGTCATGTAACTCCAAACATGTGTAAGGTAGTAGATGAAGTGGTATGTTGGTGAAGATGAGTGATGCGCCCTCAGGGGCATGTTGATAAGAACAAAGGACAATTCTGATGAGGAAAAATACTCTGAAAAGTAACCAATGACACTTGTAGGAAGTATCAAGGATTTGGCAGGCATTGATGGCCCAACAAATTTTAGAGGTCTTCGGAAAATATAAAAACAACTGCAATAGTCTCAAAGTAAGACCCACCATAACATGAAAAATTGTTGAAGTCGAATGTTATGGGGGTCAATGACAGCAGGGAGCAATGATGGTTCCTCCCTGTGTCATCCAAGACTCCTCATTGTAAAGGTAATGAGAGTCAAGATATTGTCACCCTTCTGGAAACTGTGTTGATGTCGAAAAAAGGGAGACGCAACCCCAAGAATCCAAGGGCTTTAGGAAATTCATTGAATGAGATCAGATACTGAGGAGGTACATGGATGAAGTCAATATGGGTGGAGAATCAAGACTGACCTTGGTTGGGGATATATGTGAAGTGGTAGAAATCGTATAACTAGGTCAAGTGTCAGGGGGACAACTAGACAGGGGATAAGGTGTGCCAGAGGCAGGACAAAGTGAAAAAAATCAGAGAGTAGAGGGAGTTTTCCTATGGGATACTCAGGGTTTATGGATGATGTCAACAAGAGTAGAAGATAATGGATTCCCCAACCAAGAGAGACATGGGTTTCGTTTTCCAAAAATAAGAAGGTCGCCAGAGGTGATGACAAAAAGCTATGTAAATGTTGGAAACAAAGGCTTTGTACAATTGCCAAATAAATAAATAATTGGGGATGAGTGTGTAAATATAGAAACAGGTTCTCCAGTGCAAGATGGCTTGGCCTATGAGGGTGCAAGTTGTGTAAGGAACTGGTGGAGGGTGAGGGGCCCCATGGGTGGGTCTCTGTATGAGGGAAATGAATGAAGGTGAATTCACAGATGGGAAAACTAATGTTGGATGAAATGGGGGGCTAATGATACTGCGGGGGTGCAGTCCAATGAGAATTGTGAAGAAATATCCTGGGAGTCCATGGGCCAGGCTAGCAATATGAGGAGAAGAAGTATGTGTCTTATTCTCGAACATGCGTAAGACTATTGGGACTCCCATCCCTAGGGGGTGAAAGTAGCATGAGTGTCGAAGGGTCAAGGGGAACTTAGAATGGGACAACTCATGTGGGGAAGAGTGCTACCAGGTGATAGTACTAAAAATGCAGCAGAGGTGAGAGTACTGCAGAGCCAGATGGGGGTGTCCTATAGGAAAATGTCGGAGGGTGGAACTAGAAGATGCAGTTGATATTCAAAGAGAATGACTACATGCTAGTGTTGAGCATATACTTGCAAGGGTTGCATGGATTTGTGAGGGCCAAGTACCTACACACATTAAAACCAAATACCCGACGTGAATAATATCTGAAGATAACGAACATAAAATAGTTATTTGATAACTTTGAACATGAGCATGCGTACCTAACCGGGGTATGGGAAAATGGTTGCCCGAGGGTCGGGGATGGATGGTGACCCGAAAAGTATGGCTATGTAGGCAGTGGGATCCTGATCCCGTGGCTAAAGACGGATCAAAAAACGGATGTACGGAGCTCCCGGAAGGGAGTATTGAAGTTTTGGCAAAAAGGGCCTATATATAGCTGTAGGGCCCACATTGCCACCTTATTTGTACATGCTTCTATAATGATTGGAGAGGAGATTCTAGAGCAGATTCAGAGATTCTGGGAGTGCGAGGAAGTCGATCCGAGAGGTGCGAGAGTCAGGTTAGTGGTCGCATCCTCTTGTACAGTAGTTAGGTGTCAATTTTTGGGTAGGACCATACGGATGGCCGTACGGTGGGTTTTGGGAGTGGGCACTCCCAAATGCACGGGCAATCAATGGCGATCCGCACATGAGTGTGCAACTATAATGGGAACAGTCGCACATGGGGGCACTCAATTTGGGAAAACAGGCACGCATGGGATGTGCGTCTGTTCGAAGCATAGCCGCGCATATGTGCATAGCTGTGTTTCTGACAATTGCGCATAAGTGCACAACTATGTAGTGAAAAGGTGTGCATCTGATGCGCGCCTGTGGGTTGAACAGGTGCACATACATGCATTCCTGTGGGTGAATAGGTGTGCATGAGTGCATGCCTATGGGGATAAAATTTGCTCCTTTGAGGCAAAGCCGAGGGTAATAAAAAACATTTTTGGGAGATTGTTTGGTGTTTTGATGAGTTGTGATGGTTGATCAAGTAATGTATATGTGGATGCAGGTGATCATTTGTGAAAATTCCAATCCATTGGAGAGAGAGGGACTGGGCATGACTGAGGGAGGTCATGAGGGATGAGGAGCCGACGATTTGTGGTGCTTTGGCGGCCTGTGGGCTGCTGAATTTTTTTGAGTGCTCACTAGTGAGGGCACAAGAGTATCTGCTGCAATTCTTGATTTCAATGTGGAGTCCGGAGTTGTAGTGTTTTATTGTGCGTGGGGAGAACTTGGAATTATCTGTTGAGGAGGATGTCTATTTTCTGACTGGGCTCCCATTTCAGGGAACCTTGCTACCGACCGAGCCAGTGATAGTTGGAGAGGGGCAGTTGGCTACCCTTGCCTGGACATATTTTTTGGGAGAGTATTTTTTGTCCGGGTCAGTGGTGAGGATTGGGGTGATGGATGCCCTGGTACATCATTGCGTGGCAATGATTATTGTGAGAGTTTATGGGCCGCTCACGACTCAGTGTATTAGTGGCGGCCAACTAAGGATCATGCAATGGGCACTAGGGGGTGAGCATTTTTCTTGGGGCTTGATGTTGCATGCCAAGATGGTGGGACAGCTCACCAAATGTCGAGTGGCCGAGTCAGGGGATTTTTCTTTTGGATCTATTATGGTGTCTTAGTTTCTAGAGAGGGTGCCTATGTTGTGCTCAAGAGTTTTGTTAGATCCACAAGGAGTGCGAGAGCCATGCCTACGATAGTGGGAGACGATTTTGGTCCATCATGGGGGTGGGGAGGGTGGCCATTACTTCATTATCGAGGCTGCACAGGTGTGGCATCAGATGCCACAGATCATATTGTAGTTTCCATATAGTGGGATAGATTTCCGTGATGACCCTGAGATGAAATTACCCCCGGGAGAGGTATTCGACCGCCGAGGTATGATGTTATTGTTGCTGGTTTTTTATTTGTTTAGATAGTATAGCATATGGTTGATATTTGTATGGATGTTGGTGTTATCATGTGTTTGTTTGAGTAAATGTGGGACCGCGTGGATGAGAGGTCGAGCCGATTAGAGCGCAGCCCACCAGGGGCCTGTGAGACCATCGTGGGGACAGCCGCATGCAGGGGAGAGGCGACATCGAGAGAATGTTGGGGTGAGGCCCGTGATGATGATAGAGCGGCCAGGAGACACCGTTATGATGACCTCGGTGCAAGGTCGTCAATGCTCCTCCGACCGAGGCCGGGGGAGAGTTTGATGATTTCTGCCACCAATTAGAGGCAGTTCTACAGGGAGTGCTCGAGGGGATGTGGGTGTGGATCTAGGATGAGGGGATCCTAGAGCAGTGTATTGGGCTACTGACAGAGTCGTGGACCCTGATCCGCAAAGCAGTTGTAGTCAGAGCTGCGATGACTAGGTGGTTTCCCCCAGGACCTGAGGGACCTATCAGTCTATTGTTGTGGGTGGGAAAACACCCTATGGACTAGCACTCAGGGTTCTATAATGCATGCAGAAATGACCATCTAAAGTCTCCTACTTTTTACTATTACTCCAACTTAGACCCCACATTCATGCATAAAACACAAGGATAAAAGGATCTGGTAACTCTACCTTGAACTTCCATGTTAGGTGTTGATCCTTTTGTGTTTGATAGCTCTTTGAATGAAATTCTCCTCCCAAAGACAACCTACATTCATAAATAGAAAAACAAATAACTCCAAACATGCATCTTATATATGAATTAGTGGGTTAGATGTTCTATTTAAATATAATCAAAACTAGATATTGAACACCTCATATGACAGGACGGGAAAAGTAATTCTTTCTTATTAACCTCAAAAATGTAACTTACAATGGTGAGATTGGCCACTGCTCCTCGAACCTGGTCCTGGGATCCTCTTCAACTATGCACCAACTGCTTCCACATATGCTTATCCTCACAAAATGGTTGCAAAAAGATTGGGGCAAGGGGAATACAAAAAAGGGCAGAGTTTCTTTGCTATTATTTTCTCCTTTTTCAAATGGGACCCCTACCTCTTCTTTTATAGGATAGAAGAGGGTAGTTATATGGTTGAGTGACTAGCTATGGGTGTTCAAACTATTTAGGCAATTACCCAGAAATTTGTATTCCGTCTGCAATTTTCTATTTTTTGTGCTTTTTTCAGTATACGCGGTCTATAATGGGTTAGCTAGAGTATATACATGGGCAACAGTGATGCAAGGCACGTATGCCTTCAAAAGGATGTCCTTTTAGAAGAGTTGTTCAATGGTGGCTTGGCAAAAATGGCAAGTGAGATGGCCTAATGCCAGGTATGCATGTCAGGTGAAAATTAGGGTTATAAAAGATGCCCCCTAATGTGTGAGGTCAGAAGAGCATATGATGGCCAAAAAACATTACCAATCATCACCAACATATGAAGCGAGTGAGCCTAGGGACCAAATTTCGGGAGGTGCCATCTGCAAAATAACAATTGTCTCACCGAGATGGGCATATCCATGCTCAGAATGAAATAAAATCATGGTTGCCAATCAAATACACTACAGATCCATGTCATATAAATATATAAAGTGTAGTCATGAGAAATACACAGCGGATCTACATCTCGAAATCAAAAATATATACATGTAGAGTATCCATCTTCAAGAAGAAAATGATGCATGATGGCTAGAGATGAGGCCTTCAGAGCTCAAGCAACAAATTCAAAATCTTCATAACTCAGGTAGGAGTGTAGTATGGGTGTACGACTTCACTACCCAGAGATCTTCGATGACTCGTCAGGAATAGACTAGAGGATCTTGATGATCAGGCTTAGGGCTTCATTGATTTCGAACAAAGACTTGATTGGGATTTTGGGATGGTCGGGCATGAGGTCAAGAGGAAAAATGCAGAAGGGCTGACTCAAGCTTGGTAAAAAATTCCCTTGGACAACAACATGACAAATGATGAGACTCAATAAGGATGGTATTGACATAAGTTCACGATGTAGAAGGCAATGCAAACTTTCCATATGTTTGGAAGAATAACCAAACGGAGTAGGACACAACTCTATGTAGCGAGAAAAACTTCTTAAGGTCACATTATTTCCTTGATCTTAACGAACAAACGGAAGGATGTGCTTTGTCCAAGGGTGACTCATTGTGCTTGCCAAAAAAGAAAATAATTTTCCCTTCCTCTTTTTGGGGTATATTTGATTTTTTTGTCTTTTTCAATAATTTTTTGGGAAGCTTGAAAAAGAATAAAAGAATGATATGTTACAAAGGAGGAATGAGTGTCACTAACATACTAGTTCCAAGCACAAGGAACACACTAATGTTCAGAGAAAGAAAACATATGCAGGAAAATGACACTCGGGAAAATCCCTCCATGGGTCAAGGTGTCAAGACGTAGAGGAAAAAGTGCTACAAGGCTTGCGTATAAGGCATGCTTCAAATGGTTCAGTTGGGGGCAACATGGAGCCGGAATTAGGCCAAAGACGTAGGAATGAAAATGTGATTAACAAGACACAATGATAACATCCTTCGATGTAAATTTAATGAGCCCAAAGAAGGTAAGCTCGGTGTTTTTCCATTTTTAGAGAGTCTGGAAAATTGTAAAAGGAGACTCCACTGGGGTACCGTTTTCGAAGGTAGTCTAGTCAGTTCAAAAAAGGGGTAAACTAGCACCGAAAAGACATCCATTCAAAACCATTTTAATGAGTGTGATAAAGACAAGATCACTCAACAATCTTTTCACTTTTAAGGGGTCTGGAAAGAGATTAATTATGGACTCCATATGGGATGTTCTTCTGGACCATTCTAACGAGTGTGAAGGAACAAGGTCACTCGATGATCTTTTCAGTTTTAGGGAGTCTGAAAAGAGATTAACTATGAATTTCGTGGGGGTTTCTTTTTCATAAATTTAGTCCCTCATGCTCAAAAAAGGGTTAAAATTATACCTAAGAATACTCTTCTAGAGAACTGAGGCTCCTAGAGTATACCTTTGTTCGTACAATTGACCATTCGGACCAAAAAAGGGGTAAACTACCGCTGGACAGATGTGCCTTCAAATTTCAGTTTAGCGAGCATGAAGGGAAACAAGATCACTCAGAAATATTTTCATGTTTGGAGGGTCTCAAAAAGGGCTTAAACGAAGACCCATGGGGCTACGACTCATGTATGAAACTGGTTCATGTAGATCCCACTACTAGGATCAGACCAAGAGTCTCTTCGATAGTCAACTTGGAAAGTCTCCCAAAAGGGAAGAAAACACAAACCACTGTGTAAGTCCTCCCACGGTATAGAATATGTAGTCAAGGCTTCAAGGATAGCCTCATCTAAAGGAAATTCAAAATCCAAGAAATCATGCAAGAGAGGGTCGATAGTCCCAAAGGGTGAAGTAAACTGACCATATTCCATATGACGATGGAGGCTCTGTCCAGGACTGGTGGAGTCTATCAACGAAGAATCAAAAGCACAAGGTCTTGAGGATCTACAAACAACGAGATCAAACTCAGAAGGAGACTCAAGATCCCTTGGATCAAGAGGGGGAAGAAAGGGCTCTCATGCCCCTATTGGACACACCTACCACACTTAGAGGGGGGGTGAATGAGTGTGAGGCTCTTTTTCCCAAAACTTCCCTGTTATCCACATTTTCAGTTATCAAGATGATATTATGATTATGTCATGACAATGGAAGATCAAACTCTTCATTAAGAAATTTTTCCTGAAGAAGGTTACACTTGTCATTTTCTCAAAAATCATATTTTGAAAATAGTCCGCAGGCTGCATATATACTCTTCTGCGAGAATCCATAATTCCCGCATGCTGCATTCAGCTTGATTGTGAACTTCTCGCACTGTGTCAATGGTTAGGGTGTGAACATGTTTCTAAAGGAGGAAAGTGAATAATTTCTCGATCCTTCTAGAAGGAATCTTCTAGAAGGGTGAGTTGGAGTTCGAATGGTTGGCAAAATACTGATTTTCCAGATATCTTGGGATCATTCCCTATCCAAGTAACTAATCAATCTTCTCCTATATATTGAGGAGATTAGTTATGGAAAGGGTTAAGAACAAGAAGAAGAAGCAAGCTAGCTAGAGATTGATTGGAGAACTTGTGCAAGACTGTATGGAAGATTGAAGCTACAACAACAAGAGACAACAAGTAATCATATGTGGTTGAACTTCTTCATGCATGAGAAAGTGTGTGTGTCAGAGCTAGGAGCCATCGAAAGGAGATCTACGAAATCAAGGCTCAAGTTGTATATTTCTCTTTCAGTTAATGCAATACATGAATATGTCCCTTTCCCATAATGATGATGTCATCTTATTACATGATTCCTTGATCACATGTATATACTAGGTATTGAATATATTAATGCCTTTGCTGTGATTGGTTTGTGTTGTTGTGATTGGAATGACACAAGAGCATCAAAGCAGAGCAAGGAACAACAGAGATTAAAGGAGAGCATTCATAAGGTATGTCCACCATCCATTTCTCTTAGTTCATTCAATATCTAGATCTAGGGAAAGAGTAGTACTCTGTCACGTTTTGTTCCAGATCCAAGTGGATCTGGGGAGGTTGGTCTGTGTCCGCACTCACGAATTTATCCATAAACAAAATTGGTGACTCCACTGGGGAAACACACCTTTGTCTTTTTGGTTTCTTGAAATTTCTGTGGCCATTTGCTCTTGTTGCCTTTTTCTCCTGATTTGTAAACTTCTGAGTCCTCAGAATACCCTGAGACACCTTCTGGGTTACAAAACCAATTTAGATTTTGCTTGATTTTAAAAAATTTTCTTTACTTTCAGAGATTCCCACACTGTGCTAATTAACAACCTGCGAGAATCCTGATAGTTCGCACCTTGTGTATATACTCCAGTGCGGAAAGTTTGCAGTCTGCACTTGACTAGACTGCGGGAATTTGATTTGCTCGCACTGTGTCCAAGGCTTGCCTGCGGGCAGATTTTGAAAAAATTTTGAACTCAAGTTTTGACTTTTCCAATAGCTCAATAAGGTTGATTTAAGTCTTTTTGACACTTCATCTCACTGGTTTACATATTTTTTACTTCATTTGCTTGCTGGATCTGATCTAGGGTTTTTAAGCTTGTTCTTGCTTTGATCACTTGACTTTCATCCTTTAGCCTTTATTGGCA
>ML846308.1:16032-35815 GCA_009831015.1 Picea engelmannii
GTTAGAAAAGCAACAAAAATGCAAGGGTTTGATTTTGAATAATCTACAAAAAGGGGAATGACAATGTGGTTGTAGATGCCCTTTCCAGAATAGAAGAAGTCTCCAATTTATATTCCATTACATCTCCCATTCGCATGAGTTTGAAGAAGCTCGCCATGAATGGAAAGAAGACAATAGTACTAGATAGGAAAATGCAACGTCTAAAATAAGCGAACCAACTCCATGGAACATTGGGAATGGAGGAGAGATATCCTTTGCTACAAGGGTAGAATATTTTTATGCCCTCAATCAAAGTTGAAGCGACATATATTAAAGGAGTCTCATAACTCTTCAATGGTGGGATATTCAAGGTTCCTTAAAGCATATTAAAGGATATATATTTTTTTTTAAATTTGGGAAGGAATGGAGAAAGATATTAAAAAAAATTTAAGAAAATGTTAGGTGTGCCTAAGAAATAAAGGAGAGACAAACAAGGCTCTATGGTTACTTAAACCTTTACACATTCATAATCAAATATTGGAAGAGGTATCAACAGACTTCATTATAGGTTTACCAAAATCACAAGGTAAGGATGTCATTTTTGTGGTCGTGGATAAACATTTTATTGAATTCAAAGAACATATACTGGAAGCCAAGTGGCGTAAGTGTTCATGAAGGAAACTCATAGACTTCATGGATTTCCTAGAGTAACAATAAGTGACAAAGATCCAAAATTCACAAGAATTTTTTGGAAAGAGTTATGGAAGATGTGTAGAACAACACTAACAATGAGTTTTGCATATCATCCACAAACAAAGGGTCAAACAAAAGTAGCTAACAAATGTTGAGAGGGTTATTTTCATTACTATTATTCAAACACGCAATCTCAATGGGGGAAGTGGCTTCCTCTAACATAATGGTGGTATAATACCACATATCACACATCTACTTAGATGCCTCCATTTGAAGTTGTCTATGGATACCCATCTTCTAGTATCATGTACTTTTTGCAGGTCCATTCCAAAGTGAAAGCAATAAAATCACATATGGAAAAGACTAAGGAAACTTTGAAATTTCTTAAAGAAAACCTTCAAATGACATAGAGAAAGATTAAACAACAAGCACATCAACATCGAAGTGAAAGACAATTTGAGGGGGGTGATTGGGTATTTTTAAGATTACAACCTTATAAGCAATTTACTCTCAAACAAAAGAAGAGTAAAAAACTAGCTCCAAAATTTTATGTACCCTATAATATTGTTTGTAAGATTGGAGAAGTGGCTTATGAGTTAGATTCACCATCTTTTCACATTCATAAGGTTTTTCATGTATCTTGCGTAAAAACGGTTTTGGGACAAACTATGATAGTGCTAATGGAACTTCTAGAATTATATGAAGAAGGGAAGTTGATTCTTGAATAAAAAAAGTTATAGATTGACGTTCAGTATCTCTTCATAATAGAACCATTATGGAGTACCTGATCAAGTGGAAGAATATGCCTCCGAAATAAGCTACATGGGAAAATAAGCAATTCATGAAGAAACAACCTCAATTACAAGCTTTGAGGGAAAATAATTTTTAAAGAGTGGGGCTATGTTAAGGCCCTAACCTTCATTCATTATTAATATACTAGCTATGGTCAAGTCGGCTTAGTGGTAGGTTACATCATGCTCACTTTATCTCCTATTTATAACAAAAGGACATTCATTTGTATAGACATCTTGTCTTGTGCATTAGATATATTGTAAAAGGAGGTTGCCTCCTCGAAGTGAAATCTTATTCATTGACTCTTTATCATTCTAAAGGCCTAGAGTTAATTCTTATTTCTATTCTTAGGCTATTTGGGAAATTTGGTTGATAACAATGGAGCAATGTTTCATATGGCTTCACACTAGTCCATTCCTTTTATTGACACAACCATGGAAATGGATATCATGGTTGGCCACATTTTGAAGGAGTTTCAACATGTTGTTTGAGTCATCGAGTGTCATGAATTGGACACAACAAGATATTGTGGTAGACCACATTAGGAAAGAGTTGGACATGTTCTGTGAATCATTTAGTCTCACGAAGTAGTTAAAACAACAAACTTATCTCTTTGCTTTGAGGATATTTTTACATATTTTAATATGATTGCTTTGAGAGGCACCTTCTATAATCGAGTACGAGGGAGATTATTCTAGGCACCTTCTATAAAAAAAATTAGGGTGCAAATTAAAACTTGAGGAAAGTTTTACACTTCAAGTATCGAAAAAGTTTACACTTCGAGGGATTTGATCCCTTTAAACACTTGATAAATATGAGGCTAAGATGGATCTATATTGACAATGCATATGTTTTGTTAACATTTTAAACAACTAACTTAATATTATTATTGTTAAAGTTTTTTAAATTTATATGTGAGCATAACACTCACTCACTCATTCATAACACATATCCTCCCAATCGAACTATGCAATCATATTAAAACATGTAAAAGTAACCACGAAGCAAAGAGGTAAGTACATTGATTTGTCCAATTCATGAGATTGGATAATTCACAAGATGGTCAACTCCTTTAGAATGTGGCCTACCAAGATATTCATTTCCACATCAATGCTAATAAAAGGAATGGATCGTTGATTTGTCTTTCATATACTTTATAGGATGCCCTTTTTTTCTAAATTTTGTTTTTATGTTTTCTAGAATTTTAAATTTCATTTATATTTAGTAAAATTTTACATTTACCTATAATATCAATACATCAATTTTATTTAGGGTGCAAATTAAAACTTGAGGAAAGATTTACACTTCAAATGTCAAAAAAGTTTGCACTTCAAGGAATTTGATCCCTTTCAACGCTTGATAAATATGAGGTTGAGATGGATCTATATTGACAATACATATGTTTTGTTAACATTTTAAACAATTAACTTAATATTATTATTGTTAAAGTTTTTTAACTTTATATGTGAGTGTTGAGCATGACACTCACTGACTCATTCATAACACATATCCTCCAAATCAAATTATGGAATCATATTAAAACATGTAAAAGTAACCTCGAAGCAAAGAGGTAAGTACATTGATTTTTCCAATTCATGAGATTGGATAACTCACAACATGGTCAACTCCTTCAAAATGTGGCCTACCAAGATATTCATGTCCACATCAATGCTAATAAAAGGAATGGATTTTGCTTTGTCTTTCATATACTTTATTGGATGCCTTTTTTTTCTAATTTTTATTTTTATATTTTCTAGAATTTTAATCCTGAGATTGGATAACTCACAACATGGTCAACTCCTTCAAAATGTGGCTTACCAAGATATTCATGTCCACATCAATGCTAATAAAAGGAATGGATTGTTGCTTTGTCTTTCATATACTTTATTGGATGCCTTTTTTTTCCAAATTTTATTTTTATATTTTCTAGAATTTTAAATTTCATTTATATTTAGTAAAATTTTACATTTACACTACATAATATTAATACATCAATTTTATTTAATGTGATTGTCTTACTCTAAAAATAATGAGAAAACATCTTCACAATCTCGTTGCCCTACCACCCTGTTCCCACCCTGCGTTTGAGTAAGTCGGTTAAATCGACCCCCTCAAGGTTCGTTAAAAATCTTGATGAAACTCCAAAAGTTTAGGTCCACCAAGGTTCCTCTTGAGGTCTTGCCCTCAAGATTTCTGAAAATGGTTTGATCGAGTAGTTCATAGGTATCTCGCCGTCACCAAAATCAATGGCTCTATGGGTGGACAAAAAATGGAAGCCTTTGATCAAAGGAAATATCTCCCATGCCTTTTGTAGTCAAGGATTTCTTGCTTTCTTCTTTGAAGAAAAAGAGGAAAGGGATTTAATTTTTCGAAGTGGTCCATATTTCATGGGCACAAGAGACACGTGTTTAAAGAGATGGACCCCTTACTTCAACCTTGAAAATGATATTCCATCTACAATACCTGTATGGGTTCATTTACCCTATCTTCCTCTACACTGATGGAATGACGAAATGGTTAGAGCCATTGGAAACTCCCTTGGCAAATATGTAGACAAAGAAGAACCTAAGGACAACATTCAAGCTTGTGCGTGCATCTGCATGGAGGTAGATATTGAAAAGGGCCTCCTTGAAGTTGTTCAACTTGTTGTGGACAACTGGACATATCTACACCAGGTTAATTATGAGCAACTCCTGTTTAAGTGCAAAAATTGTCAAGAATACAGACACTTTGTGAAGAACTGCCCCAAAACAGTCTTGGAACAAGAAGCTCTAGAAAACAATTAATAGTGACAACAACCAAAGGATCGCAAAAAACACCAAAAATTGGAGTTCAACCAAAACAGGGCCAACCCTCATCCGCCCCTCCTCTAAATAACCCAGGTAAGGGATCAATTGGCCCTAGATCTAACTCAAATTGTTATGATCCTATTGCTAATAACGATGATCTCCCTCCCACTGAAGACCTTGTCATAATTGAGCAAGCACCCCCCCCAGGACCCCTCGAAAGACCCTCCTGAATGCTTCCCTTCCTCAGAAATCATCATCTCTTCCTTGAAGAAACCCTTGATCCCACTGAGTTCCCCCCCACTTCATATGCCCCCCCTATCATCCCTATGATTGAAAGCCCCCTCTCAAATTCAGGTGAAGATTCAGAAAAGGACTCGACAATCACTGAACTAGTAAAAAAAGTAGGGCACCATTCTCATAGAAAGAAAAGGGAAATGGAATCCAACAAAGAAAAAGACAGAGGTACATAGTCAACTCTAGATGGAGCATTCTAAAGAGAAACAAGAGGTCCCAGGACTCACAATGGATCAATCCCTACAAAAGGATGGAACCCTAAAACCTCCCATAAATGATGAAAGTCCTTTCTTGGAATTGTAGAGGCCTCAAAGGCCCCTCTAAATCTGACCTATTCAAGTGTTTAGTGAAGCAAGAAAAACCGGAGGTCCTACTTCTCCAAGAAACCAAAATGAAATAAGATGACGCCCTTCTTCTTAGCTCAAAATTTTGGAATGTTATTCAAGGGTTAGCAACCATCTCTCAAGGAACTTCGGGGGGGGTTTTGTACGCTCTAGAACCCCCGTATTTTCCACTTAGAAAGAAACCAGTCCACCCTTGATTGGCTTTGGGTCAATATCTCACATGCGACAACATGGGAGGTTCTCTCAGTGGTCAACGTCTACATGCCAAACAATTATCATGAAAAAATTAAATGTTGGGACTCTATCCTTGCCTTGGAGAATTCAATCATGACCCCTTACTTCATTATTGATGGGGACTTCAACACTATTCTCCATTATAAGGAAAAAATGGGAGGTAGTCTAGTCCATGACCCATTAGGGGCATATATTGAGGATTTGATCTCCTCCCTAGAATTTTCAGTTATCAAACCTAAGAAATGCAGGTACACTTGGTCTAATCGACGCCTAGGTTCAGGGGTTCATCATTGCTTGTCTTAATAGATTTATGGTTAGTAACTCTTACCTTGAGGGAAATATTTCCTGCTCATCATCCATTCTCCCTTGGGGAGGCTCTGATCATAGGCCTATCTTCTTTATTCTCTCTGAGCTAGAGGATTTGGGACTGATCCCTTTTCACTTCAATCCTCTATGGGTGCAAGAATCTTCCTTCTTCAATGTGATCTCTTCCATGTGGTCTTGTTGGATAACAGGTTCTCCGATATACATATGGGAACACAAGTTGAACATAACAAAGCAAAATATTAAGGATTGGGTAAAAAAAATTTATAAATCCCCCACTCTTCAAATTGAATCTCTCCTAAAACAAGTCAAATCTCTCTAGGAGAGGACGAAAAAGGAAACTATCACAGGGGAACTGCTTCAAGAAGAACATAAATCTTTCTAGCAGTATCACACTGCCCCTGAGAGTGGAAGAAGAAAATTGTAGGATGAAATATAGAAATCTGTGGTTAAAAGTAGGAGATGGGAACACCAATTTTTTTCATAGGCAAGCCAGAGCCCAGTTATGGAAGAACAATGTAAAAGAAATTGTAACAAAGGATAGGTTGTTGGACTCCTCTTTTGCGCAAATCAAGGAAGTTTCCTTCCAACACTTCAACAACTTGTATATAGAGCTTCCTTATCTCATCAGGAAGACATCGTTGAGTTGTTGGAACATATCCCCCAAATTATTTCCCAACAATATAACAATAATCTCTCAGAACCGAGAATTGTTGTTAATATTACCTTTATTTCATATCGTGCATTCTCTCTCCCTAAGGAAACCCTAGTTCGCCTTCCTCTGTGGCTTCCATGGCTTCCCCTGGTGGGAGCTCGTCATCCCCCCCTCGGGCCCTTTCCTCTGCCCCTTACTACCGACATCGACACCTTCGCCTCCCTAGTTACTTCCCTCCCCAAACTATTGAAGCATTCCCATTCGCGATTTGTGAAAAAGATGGAAGAAATTCTTGAGGTTCCAGTGTAAGTAGGATCATGATCCCTTGCTCTAAGGTTCACAGAGCATGGGCTGATAGGCTAGTTCACAGGGATCTGGCCTTCTCTGATATCACTTGCCATATGGATAGACAAGAACTGGAAACCCCACTTAAAAGGTAGAATGTCTCATTGTTTTTGTGGCAGGGGTTTCTTTGCCTTCCTCTTTGAAGAAAAGGAAGATCAAGATCTCATCTTCAAAAGTGGCCCTTACTTCATGGGGGGTCGTGGGATTTATCTGAACATATGGACTCCAAAATTTAATCTAGATAATGATACTCGTCGACGATTCGTGTTTGGGTCCACCTTCCCTTTTTTCCACTCCATTGTTGGAATGAGGAGATCCTCAGGGCCATTGGAAACTCTATAGGACAATATATTGACAAAGCCAAGCCAAAAGAGGGTTTACAATATTATGCCAAGATTTGTGTGGAGGTAGACTTGGAAAAAGGCCTTCTAGAGGCCATCAAACTTAAGTTATATAACTAGACTTATTTACAGGAAGTGAACTTTGAACAATTACCCTTTAAATGCAACATTTATCATGAATACAATCATTTTTATAAGAGATTTCCAAAGTCCCCCCCACATAACTGCCAGCAGAAGAGGCACACGAGAAATGGAAACAACCCAAAAGAAAGAAGCAGAATCCCAAGATGACTCATCGGTCTGAAAAATATCCTCCTCAAGAGGGAGCTCCCTCCAATCCAAAATCGCATGAGGCTCCCACCACCTCCTCGGAAGACACTAGTAAGAATGTCATACCAACCAAAAATCAGTATGAAATTCTCTCTAAGGTAGAAGAAGAACTAGAACAAGAGACTCCTCACATTTAGAATGGAGCATCAGGTATGGTAGGAGACACCTCAACCCCTCCAATCATTGATCAAATCGCCCCTCAGCCAGATGAAGAGGAGGGTGAAATTGAGGAAAGCTCAAGAGAAGAAATGGACTCAAGAAACGTAAATGCTCAACCTACCAAAAAACTAGGGAGGAAATCGAACAACCAGCTCAGAGAAGCAATAACATGAAGGGAAATAGTATGGGAAGACAAAGTACGTTGGATGGGCATACAAAAAAGGAACCCATACCCTCAAGGAATCAAGGTGGCTTGGCGCCCCCTAAAGGTGGGAACCCCAAACAATATTCCAAATGATTAAGGTATTTTCCTGGAATTATATAGGACTAGGAAGTGAAAATAAAAAAGAAATGGTGAAAAATATTATTTGATATGAAAAACCGCAAGTCCTCTTACTCCAGGAAACATAAATGAAGGATGTGTATGTCCTTGAATCTAGCTCCTTTATTTGGCAGACAAATCAAGGCAAGGCAATCAGTTCAAAGGAGGCCTTTGGAAGGCTCTGCACGCTCTGGAATCCCCACATGTTTCAGCTAGAAGAATGGGAAAGTGAGTCTAATTGGTTGTTGGTCTCGCTTCTGCATCTCCCTACATGTAATATTTTCTCCATTTTAAATATCTACATTCTTTCCATCAATAAAGATAAAGATTTGTACTGGAACTCCCTATTTTCTCTCCAAAATTGGATCATACCTTCTTTTTTCTATCTTTGCTGTGGATTTCAATACTACTTTGCATAACTTTGAAAAACATGGAGACTCCACAGCCAGAGAGGCCTCTAGGGAAAACATGGAAGATCTCCTAACCATTTATGATCTAAGGGGCATCGTACCCACCACTAGTTTCTTTACCTGGTCCAATAAGAGACAAGGCCTGGGTCACATTGCTACTAGGCTCAACCGGTTCCTTATCAGTAGCAGTATATTGGAAGAATCATTTGTCCCCTCCTCCCGAATCCTCCCTTTGTTGGGTTCTGACCATCGCCTTATCACCTTAGAACTATCTCCTCCAATCCCCCTAGGCCCCATTCCCTTTTGCTTCAACCCTCGTTGGGAAGAAGATCCTTGTTTTTTGGGGGTAATTGAAGAAGCATGGAGGCCTTGGATCCAGGGATCCTCGTTTTTTATTTGGGAGAAAAAGTTAATAGAAACTAAGAGGGTCATGAGAGAATGGATCAAACTTAAAGCAATCAAAGGGAGAAAGGAAATACAAGATTTGACTAAAAAAATGGAGGAGATCAGGGTCAAATTGGAAGTATATCCTATTTCCTCTTCTCTGCTTATGAAAGTGCAAAACATTTTCCCAAAGCACTAGAAATCCCCGAGGGTAGAAGAAGCAGATTGAAGACTCAAATCTCACAGTCTATGGCTTAAAGCCAGGGATAGGAACACAAAATTCTTCCATTATCAAGCCAAAGCGAGGATACAAAGAAACAAGATTTTAGAGATCAAGGGAGAGGATGATTCTCTTATCTCAGGCCAAGACCAGCTCTGGCAATCAACTAAAAATCATTATGAGAATCTATACAAGGAAGATGGAAAGGGGGATTTGGAGGCCTAAGAAAATTTCCTCATTCATATCCCAAGGCTTATCAGTGTTGAAGACAATGTCAAACTATCCGACATAGTTACAGAAAAAGAAATATTAGAGGTGCTCCAACACATGAATATGAACAAAGCCCCGGGACCAGATGGTTTTTCAATACATTTCTATCTCCTATGTTGGTATATCATAAAGGCATACCTAATGTGCATGAGTCAATATGTGAAAAAATCGACAAGAATAGGCGGCAATACAAACTCTTCCTTCCTATCTCTTATACCTAAAGAATCTAATCCCTCCTCCTTTAGTCATTTATGGCCTATATCCCTTTGCAGTGTCTCTTACAAAATCATAGTAAATTGTATTAAACCCTTCCTACCTTCCCTCATCTCCCCAAACCAAGGGGGATTTGTGGAGAAAAGACAAATGATGGACAACATCCTAATAGTTCAAGAAATAATTCATTCAAGTAGGGGGAGGAAGGAAAGAGGGACGGTGATTAAATTAGACATGACAAATGATTTTGACGGGGTTTGGCATAGTTTCCTCTTTGCAGTACTCGCCTAGTCTGTCTTTGGAGCATAACTTTTGGCCTGGATTTCCTCATGCATCAACTCCCCATGGACTGCACCAATGATTAATGGAAGACCGACATAATTCTTCAAGCTTTCAAGAGGACTTATATAAGGCTACCCTCTGTCCCCCCTACTTTATATCTTGATGGAAGAAGCCTTGAGCAGAATGTTGGAGAAAGCAAGAAGAGACAAAAGTATCCCATGTATCAAAATAATGAACCGAGCAAAAAGAGTTAATCACTCGCAATTTGCAAATGATACTATGTTGTTAGGGGGGCATCCTCCATCCTTGCAAGAAGATTTAAGGCAATCTTGGATGAGTTTATGAGAGGTTTAGGTGGGAATATAAATCGACATAAAAGCCACATTTATGTATGGAATATCAGCTCAAGAGTCGCTCAAAGTATTGCCAACATTCTTCAACTCCCTTATAGGAGAACTAGACTTCCTTTAAGTATTTGGGCATCCCCATTTGTCTAAAAAACCTCTCTTGTTCGGCTTAGAAACTTCCAATAGACAAAATTAAATCCAAGTTCACCCTTTGGGGTTCTCAATGGATTAATCCAGCTAGAAGGGTGGTGCTAATTAAGGTAGTTCTCTCGACTCTCCCTATCTTCCAATTCTCCTCTCTTTTGGCCCCAACAAGTGTGAAATCATGTATAACACAAGAAGTAAGGAAATTCCTTTAGTGGGGAGGAAAGACTAATAGTAAAATAATGCATCTAGTAAACTGGAATATTGTGAGAGTGCCAAAAAGTCGTGGTGGCTTGCGAATTTTAGGGCCAACCCTTTCCAATATTTCCTTGGGGGCTAAAATTCTATGGTGTTTAGTTACAGATCAGCAAGAATGGTGGAAAAAGGTTTTGGTACAAAAATATTTGGAAGGAGACCGGCTTCATTGTCTGGACACTACCCCACCTCATCAATCTAGATCACCAATTTGGAAATTATTAAAGGCCTCCCTTATGTTTTTCCAAAGTAGGGTCACTTGGATTCCTGGCAATGGAAAACATATTTCCATTTGGGAAGATAACATAATGGGAAACCCACCCTTCAAGATAATAGGGAATTACAACCTCTTTTTCTCTGGTGCTCCGAACAAGGCATAAATTCCCTTTTTGACCTCTCAAAATGGCATCCCTTCAGTGCCTAGGGTGGTTGGCTTCTAGTGAATCTCCCCCCTCATCTTCTTCCCCTCTTTCAGACCATATGCTCTTCTTTACAAGGTTGCGCCCCTCAACACTTGTCCTCTAAAGACTGCATAGGTTGGGGTTCTGGTTCCTACTTAGTCCATCCTAGCTATGAAGCCCTTTTGGCTCATTCAACCCTCCCCACTAAATCAAAGGTTTGGAATAGAATCTGGGCTTCAGATAGTCTCCCCAATATCAACATTTTATGTTGGAAATTAATGCATGGAAAAATCCTCACAGGAGAAAATTTGCAAAAGAGAGGTTTTAATGATCTGTTTAGATGTGCTCTATGCAGCCAGGTTGCAGAAACACTTTGCCATATTTTCCTAGAGTGCCCCTATGCTAAATTTGTCTAGGATTTGGTGTTGTCTAGTCTATCTCCCATGATCAATTGGTTGTCGTCTCCTTCCCAACTTTTCAACAATTGGCTCTCATTCTACCAGGGGTCTCTAACCAACAAGACGAATCTAAAAGAATTATTTTTGGCAATCCCTAAATTTGTAACTTGGAAGATTTGGTTGGCTATAAATAGAGCTATCTTCTTAGGAGTCAAATCTTCTCCTGAACTGGTGGCTAAGAAATGTATGGGTTTAATGCGAGAGTTCTTTCAGTAGAAGGACCGAAAATTAGTAACATGGCAACACTTAACTCCTGCAAAAGTCAAATGGCTTGACCAATTCTCACCCCTTGGCAGAAGCACTCCTCTAAGAAGCTCTCAAGAGCCTCTTAGTTGTTCATGGAAGATCCTTCTTTCCCCAAAGGAATTTGAAAGTTGGAAGAACAATCATCATAAACATATACTCTGTTTTGATGGAGCTTCGAAAGGTAACCTAGGGGTGGCAGGAGTGGGTGAGGTTATCTATTCCCCAAGGGGACAAATAAGATTAACCTTTTCTTGGAGTTTGGGTGTAGCATCTAACAATCAAGCAAAGGCCTACACAATCTTCAAAGGACAAAGTTTAGCTAAGAGCTAGGGAATCAATGATATTTCTATCATAGTAGATTCATGGGTTATTGTAAACCAAGTCAAGAAACATTCTCCTCCTTAGCATATGAAGCTCAAAAACATCATTGTAAGAGGTCTTGAAAAAGATGAAGCTTTCAAGTCTCTTCAGTGTTATCGTGTACTCCGGATCAACAATGCTAGGGCTGACTCCCATGCCAATTTGGCCATTCGAGACTCTCTAGGCACACTTAGAATCAACAGACAAGCCATTCAACACTTTATCCCTTGATCATGTTCATGTCGAGGAATGTAGCTCATTTTTTGGAGCAATATCGGAGCCCAACAGCCAGCTCAGCCCCCATTCATAATCGCCAACCAACTCAACCAGCCTCCAGCTTAAGTATAATAGTGGACATGACACATGGTAAGATAGATTCAAGTACGTTGCATTGCAGGACACTGGAAAGTGGTCCTTTCGATCAATACATCTATGTCTCTTCGGCCTCTAAAGTAATTGCACACATGCGTTCCTCTTTGTCCCCCCTCTCCAGGTCATGTTTGCAGGTGAATTCAACTGTCTCTCGTACGACTCTTGTACATCATCATACACAATTGGCATCAATGCACTCTAGAATTACAATATTTGTTTCTTAAAATTATGGTCACGAATGACATTGGTCGTGTCACATGCATGAGATTAAGGCCCGGAGGAGAGTTTGGATGTTGGAATTCCATCATCGTCAAAGGTGGCGACTCTTCACACACAAACATGGATATTTAACGACAACCACGAGGGGGGTAAGCAATATGAATTCGGGAGGCAAAAAGTTAGGCTCTGTATCTTTGCACTCAGAGTCTAAGTCTCCTGCATCCTTTGACAATTCTCAAGCAGAATACTCTCCAAAATCACAGTGGGAGGGAAGAAAAATTGGAAATATGGAAAACAGACATTCAAGAGTAGCAAGATGGCAAAGGGAACTCTAGGAAGAAGAGAATGAGGCCCTAGTAAACTTAGTGAATTTACTCCAAATTCGTTTGAATAATGCATCTACCCAATGACAACCCATGATGGACCTACTTGTTGAACAAAGGTAGGGGTATCAACAACTACGAGATGAGGTGGACGTAATTCAATCTGAAGTAGTGGAGATGCGCTCTAGACCAATATCTTCGGCTCTATCAGTCTCAAGCCCGACCATTTCAGATGCAGTGTCTTCATCGACTCCTCCCAGACATATAACCTACTTGAATTCACCCCCATAATCTTCAAAAGGGGCTTCAACTGAACCCAACCCAACAAATGCTTAAGTTGTATGCTATGTTTTAACATTTTGATACAAAAGACTTTCTATAGGCTGTATAGCAGATTACTTAGTTGTTATGAGTCAGAATCAGGAACTCTAGCTAGTGTTAACCAATACTATGTTACAACATGTTTTTGAAGTTACACAAGCACTTTTTGGGCATTGTAAAGACTCTATTTGTGGCTTTACTATGAACTTTTTTTAATACAAAAATTTCTCCTAGTTTTATTAAAAAAATAAATGAGCTCTCTGAACCGATCAAAGAATCGAAAATCCTTACTAGCATCCAACAAATGAAACCAGACAAAGTTCTAGGACCTGATGGTTTTTGGACATGTTTCTATAAACTCTACTGGAATATAAACAAATTTGATTTGGTTTGCATGGTCAAATATGTTCAGAAATCAACACGCATGGGAGGCAACACCCACTCTTCTTTTCTAGCCCTTTTTCTTAAAGAGTTAAACCCGTCCACTTTCAACTGATTTAGACCTATTTCACTCTGCAATATGTCCTATAAAATTATCTTTAAAGTCATTGCTAACAGAATCAAACCTCTCTTGTTAAGACTCATTTCTCCAAATCAAGGAGGTTTTGTGGAAAAATGACAAATCGTTGATAAAATTATCCTTGTTCAAGAAGCCACTTGCTCCAACAAAATCAAAAAGGAAAAAGGAATGATAATAAAACTTGACATGGCCAATGCCTTTGATAGAGTGAAGCATATTTTTCTTTTGGTGGTTCTTAAAAAATTCGGCTTCGAATCCTCCTTTCTAAACTGGGTTTTAGCATGCTTCTCCTCTCCCAGGATTGCCCCCCTTGTTAATGGTCGTCCTACCCATTTCTTTCGAACCTCAAGGGGACTTCGCCAGGGGTGTCCTCTCTCTCCTATTCTTTATATTATCATGGCAGAGATGCTAAGCAGATCTTTATAACATGCCAGAAGGGAAAGATCCATTCCTGACATAAAAATTGTAAGGGGCACCAAGAGACTAAACCACTCTCAATTTGTTGATGACACTCTCCTCATAGGTGTTGTCTCTACCATCCTAGCCTTTAGGTTCAAAAGGATTTTGGATATGTTCATGAAGCTTCAGGAGGCATTATAAACAATTCCAAAAGCCTCCTCTGTACTTGGAATACTAGCCCCAATTTAACCAAAACGATAGCTAGTGTCTTCAACTTCCCTTATGATGAGAACTAACAGTCCTTTAAATACTTAAGAATCCCTTTAATCCTGTGAACTTTACCCTCATCCTCTTATCAACTCACCCTAGAAAAACTCAAATCAAAATCCTCGCAATGAGGAGCTCACTGGTTAAACCCACTTGGTAGAATTGTGCTCATCAAATCTATTCTTAATGCCTTATCCATCTACCAATTTTCTATGTTGTTAGCCCTCACATCCTTTTGCCATGCGTTTTCCCAGGAGCTCTGAAGATTCCTCTGGCAAGGAGGTAAATCCAACTTCAAATGTTTTCACCTGGTCAACTGGAATGTTGGTTGGGTCCCTAAAACTCATGGAGGGCTCAAAATTCGAGACCCTTTTATCATGAATAAATCCATTAGAGCAAAACTTATTTGGAGGATGATTTATGGATGAAAAGAATTATGTAAATATTTTCTAGGCCCTCACTTGAGATGCCTTGAAAATCCCTCTCCTCCCTCAGCCTGCTCTCAAATTTGGTGTTTCCTCAAAGCCTCCCTCCCCCTCCTCTCCCCCAACCTTACTTGGACCCTTGGCAATGGGAAGAAAATAAAAATCTAGCAAGACAATATCATGGGACAACCTCCCTTGGAGTCTTTTCAGCACCTCTCACCTTTGAAAAATTGGTTGGATACTCAAAATAAGCTCACTCTCTTCGACATCTCTCTCTGGGATGAGCAATCAGGTAGATGGATAGGTTGGAAGTTGGGGGATCCTCCTTCCCCTCTTCAACCCCTCTTGAATATCCTCCTCCTCAAGCTACATGGTTGTGCCCCCCTTCACCTGAATTCAAAGGATAATAGAGGGTGGGGAAAAGCTATATACTCAGTAAAGTAAGGGTACCAACTTGAACTCCAAAATTTGGGGCTCCCTCCAAGATCTAATAAGTGGCATGGAATCTGGAACCCTCACAACCTCCCTAAGAAAAGTGCTTTTAACTAGACTCTTATGCATCCAAAACTACTTATCGATGAAAATTTGGATAAAAGGGGCATCCAAGGCCCTTCCAAGTGCGTACTTTGTCTTGATGATTTGGACTCTTCTCCTCATTTTTTTAAATTTCTCCTTCTCCAAGGCTATTAGGAGAACAATTTTGTAAGACTTCACCTTTCATACTCAATGTCCCTCTTCAATTGAACATATTCTCTTCCATTGGCCTCAAGCGTATCTCGACTCCTTCCATGGCAAGCCTATCTTCAAATGAATTTGGTCAACCCTTCCTTTTTTTGTCTATTGGAAAATATGGCTGGCCAAGAATGAAAGAATATTTCAAGGCCAAAAATCTTCTCCGGAATCGGAGGCAGCCAAAGCCATTGGCCTCCTCCTGGAACATTTTAATTAAAGGGGCCCGAGAACAACTTAGCTTGATGCTTTGGATTACTAGGAAATAAGTTGGATGGAAAGGTTTCTCATTATTACTTATGCTCCTCTCCCAGCCCGCTCTATATCAACCTGCCAACTTCATCTCTCAATTGTGAACTTCTCTCAATGGCTAAAGGGATGATCCCACTATTCTCTCTACTTTGATGGTGCCTCCAAAGGAAACGCCGAGGCCACAGGTGCGGGAGGGGCACTTTATGACCTTAGAGGAAAAATTGAGACTACCTACTCATGGAATATAGGAGTGGCTACTAATAATCAAGCTGAAGCATATGCTCTCCTTCAATACTTGCTCATAGCTAGATCCAAAAACATGGGAGTCCTATCTATTGTGGGTGACTCAAAAAACACAACCAAACACTTAAAAATCTCCTCCCTTCCCACTGATGTGAGTCTCAGATCAATTTTTCTTCGCATTCATGGAATCGTTCAGGATTTCAGTCAAGTTTACCTGTGGCATATCAGGTGAGACCTCAACTCCCTCCTTGATAAATTGGCCAACATCAGAGTCAATGGAGAAGTTGGTTCTCTAAACATTGATGGAACAACCAATCACAATCCTACCCCTTATCCCTTCCCTATGGTCTTTGTTGATGTTTTGGTAGCTGTGGGAGGTATTAACCTCCAGTATAACCTTTGTACTTAGAGTAGAATATTATGGAAGCAAGAGAACCATTAAACGGATGTGGAATACCCTAGAAGAGAAGTCGGCCCAAGAAGATTAATAGTAAAGTAAATAGAAGGCCCCAAAAAGTGAGGTCGGCCCCACATGAAAAGACACCTTGGCAGACTAGTATAAATAGAGGCTAGGCACTCCTCATTTACACGCACACTCACTCACTCAACTAGTGCATAAGTTTAAGGAGCAACAATTGCAACCAAAGGATGCATAAGTCTGGATAGGGTAGTGCAACACTTGTCATGGTGTAATCTTGGTCTTTCTGGTAGCTCTCTTGTGCACTTCTCTTGGTAAAGGTATGCTTCTATTGGTAGAGGTATGCTCTCTTGATATTGTGTTGTTGTCGTAGCAGTATTGGTATTTTTGGTTAGGGTTTATCTATTGATTCTAGTGGACTTTCCATAATCTATCTAAGAAAAGGTTATTGTACTCAGGGGTGGCATGTGTAAGTGCCTATGGTTGGGTGACAATGATGTGACATTGTCTATGGTTAAACGAGCATACCAAAATTTTAACATGGTATTAGAGTGAGGTTTCCTTCAGAACAGTCTAACCACTGGAAGGAAGATCATCATTTTCCCTTATTGTCAAGCTCATTGAGCAATTACAAAATCCATCAAGAAGCTCGCCTAAGAAGGGTGCATCTTTCCTCCATATTAGATCTCCAAAATTCTGAATTGAAAAATTAGGGTTTCCCCATAAAACCCTAGGTCAAGGCATCTGGCATCTAGAAGGATTCATTGAAAAAGAAGTTGCAATGCTAATTGCAGTGCCATTTGTAGTTCCTCTAGTCCCGGTAGCTCATTGAGCAACTTATTAAAAGATGCTGAAATTATTATTGCCCTAGATCAGCTCACCAGTCATTCTTCCGACAGTTCCAACTAGGGTTTCTGGTTTTGTAGCGACAACGAATTCGTTGGGAACTTTTAGTGAAGCGTTGGGCCTAATTCTTGGTTGTCCTAGTGCGCCCTAGTCTTGCATACTTTCTGGTGCCCCTAGTCAGCAAAAACATCAAGGTTGATTTTTTGAGTCAGACAGGATGAAGTTAAACCTCTGGTCAAAGTTAAAGTTATAAGATGACTTTAGTCAAAGTATTATATTGATTAAGGTTGAGATTTTAGATTTTATTTGCATTATATTCCCTAACTCAAATTTTTGTCAATAAAACATATTGTCTTAGTAAAGGGGATAGGTTGGAAAAATCTTGAGTGAAGGAGACTCGAAAGAAAAACAACAACACTCATTCTTGGAGATAAGACTCCAGGTTCCGGGTTTGATTGATTAAATTGATAAGTTTCCAATTGGCACATCAAGTTTGATAATTGAAAGGTTTTATTACTGCTAGGTACAATGAATACTCGGTAGCATGTGATTACTATTGATATAAATGCTTATTGTACTTGTTTGCAAGATGAACTAACATCTCCTATGGGAGATATTTCTTGTTTTTCTTCCAGGCAGGTCACCTTGGTAATACTATGATGATTACCATGAAATTGACCTTTATTCTTGTTACCATAGATATGTACTTATGAAAATGCTATTATATTGGAAATACTTTTGCTCATGTTGCTCTTATCTTGGGCAAGTTATCTTACAAATTTCATGGAGGTTACCATGGAGATGTATGTGTTCCTGGAATGTTACCACGAAAGCAGGTCACCAATGACAACTCTGAGAGGGAGCTATAGTGACAGTTGCATAAGGCAACATATTAAATAGCCTCCAATTTGAGACATGGAGCAAACTGACCATTAGGAAGAGCTCGTTCCCAAGCAGTGACAACAAAGCCAAAGGAGTTTTGGACATCCTGTATTTAGACATGTGTGGACCAATGACAACCACTTCACTTAGCGGATAATGGAGGAGAGTTCACATAAGATGACTTCAAATCATTCTTCAGATAAGTTGGGATTAAGAGGGAGCTCACTTCTCCCTACAATCCTCAGCAGAGTGGGGTAGCAGAAAGAAAGAACCGAACGATCATGGAAGCAATAAAAGATACGATTCATGATCAAGACTTACCTATGCATCTATGGGCAGAAGCAACTTAGACCGTTGTATATGTGCAGAACAGAAGTCCTCACCATGTACTTGGGAACAAAATACCAGAAGAAATGCTTTCAAGAGAAAAGCCAAAGGTCAGCCACCCGAGGGTATTTGGCTGTCCAATGTATGTGCATGTTCCCAAAGATAAGAGATCAAAGTTGGATCCTTCAGGCAATAAGGGCATATTTGTTGGATATAGTGAGACATTGAAGGCATATAGAGTCTACATCCTTGGTTACAAACATATCGATATTAGCAGAGATGTTACCTTCAATGAGGATGTAGCCTTCAATAGATAGAGGCAACATCATACAGATGAGATCCATGATGAGGAGCCTGAAGCTCCTAGAGTTGCAGATACAGACGCAGGTAATGATGTAGTGCCAGAAGAGCATGGTCCAAAGGACCATGACATGGCACAACCACAAAGACTTGCATAAATGAATACAAAGAAAAAAAGACCAGCTTGGGCTCGTGAGATTATTTAGGATGCCAAGAAGTATGGTGCTCCAGATGGATCTTTCAGAGAAAGCAAGAGACCTCGATCATATTCCAGTTACATGGAATTGCTATGTGATATCATTGATGTTGAGCCTACCTGTTATGAAGAGGTTGCAGGGAAGAAAGTATGGAAGGATGTCATGATTGAGGAATACCAGTCCATCGTTAAGAATTATGTTTGGAATGTGGTTCCGAGACCGAAAGAGAAATCTGTTGTGAGTTCCAAATGGATCTACAAGATGAAACATTCAACATATGGCGGTATCGAGAAGTAAAAGGCAAGGTTCGTGGCTCGTGGGTTCTCCCAAAAAGAAGAAATGGATTATGAGGAGACATTTGCTCCTGTGGTGAGGTATAGTTTGATTAGAGCTATACTTGCAATAATTGCAGTGATGAAATAGAAGGTACATCAAATGGACGTGTAGACAACTTTTCTGAATGGTGTAGTGGAAGAGGAAGTGTACGTGGAGTAGCCATAGGGATTCGTGACACATGTTAGGCAGATACATGTGTGCATATTGAAGAAAGTATTGTATGGATTGAAAGAAGCACCGAGGGCATGGTATGATAGAATTGGCAACTTTTTGATGAGCTTGGGCTTTACCAAGAGTAAAGCAGATCCCAACCTCTACTATAAGGTTGATGATAGTGGACTAATGATATTATTGTTATATGTGGATGACCTGTTTCTAACAGGGGATGAGAAGCTCATCGATGAGTGCAAGAGAAAGCTTGCATTAGAGTTCGAGATGAAATTCCTGGGTATGCTGCATTATTTTTTGGATCTAGAGGTGTGGCAGAAACCGAATGAGATTTTCTTGTGCCAAGGAAAATATGTGGTTGAGATCCTGAAGAGATTCAAAATGTTGGATTGTAAATACATGCCCACATCGATGGTGACGAACTTGAAATTATTGAGTGATACTTCTTCAGAGACAATGGATGTCACCATGTATAGGCAAATGATTGGTTCGTTGATGTATTTGACGAACACTAGGCTAGATATATGCTTTGCGGTGAACATTTTGAGTCAGTATATGGTTGAACCAAGACATGTTCACTTGATTGCGACAAAACACATGTTAAGGTATCTGAAGGGTACAACAGACTTTGGACTCCGATATGTTTCA